>PVLC010007410.1:0-63579 GCA_004027655.1 Graphiurus murinus | reverse complement strand
TACTGGGAATGGAACCCAGGGGCATTCTACCTCCAAGTTACATCCCCAGCCCAATTTTTTTTTTTTTTTTTTTTGTGGTACTGGGGATTGAACCCAGGGGCATTCTATCTCCAAGCTATACCTCCAGCCCTATTTTTTATTCTTTATTTTGAAACAGGGTCTCACTAAGTTGCGGAGTGCCTCACTAGGTAGCTGAGGCTGGCTGCGAACCTGGAACCTCCAGTCTCAGTCTCCCAAATGCTGGGATTACAAGCGTGTACCACCACGCCCGGCCCCTATATTTTATTCTTTATTTTTATCTCACTAAGTTGCGGAGAGCCTCACTAAGTAGATGAGGCTGGGTACAAATCTGTGACCCTCCTGTCTCAGCCTCCCAAATGCTGGGATTACAAGCGTGCACCACCACATCTGGCTCCCTTTTTATTTTTTTATTTTGAAACAGAGTCTTGCTGCATTGCTGAGGCTGTCCTCGAACCTGCGATCCTCTTGTCTCAAACTCCCAGGTCAGCTCTGTGTCATGAGAAATTGAGGCTGAGGGGTGGAAGTTCTGGTGAATTCCTTCATTTTGCAAAACTTTCCTGAGTCCCAGCTGCCCTGGTGCCACTGTACATGTGAGTCACTTGGGCAGCTGGTTAAAAGCAGGCCGTGGCTCAGCAGGAAAGGGATGGGGCCCAAGGTGCTGCCGTTCTAGCAAGTTCCCAGGGATGCAGCTGGTCCACTGAGTGGAGAGGAGGTTGAACATGCCTACTGGGTGTGGCGTCAGTGCCCGAGCGGGCTCACAAGCTGCTTCTCCATCTGCAGAAAGACAGGTGCAGACATGGAGAGAGGGTGGAAATATCACTGACCAGCCGATGAGTAATTTTGTCTGAACCTGATTCTTTTTTTAATTTTTAATTAATTTTTTTTGTGGTCCTGGGGATTGAACCCAGGGGCGTTCTACCTCTGAACTACACCCTCAGTCCTATTTTTTATTCTTTATTTTGAAACAGGGTCTCACTAAGTTGTGGAGGGCCTCACTAAGTAGCTGAAGCTGGCTGCGAACCTCCGATCCTCCTGTCTCAACCTCCCAAGTATTGGGATTACAAGCGTGCGCCACCATGCCCCACTAACTTGATTCTTTTTGTTGTGCTTGCCTGGTCATTTCTTTTTATTGTAGTGTATAAATATAATCTGTGATGATGAATTAATTTTTTAAAACTATTTTAAGATGGGTATGATGGCACATGCCTGTAATCCCAGTACTGAGGAGGCTGAGACAGGAAGATCAAAGATTCCAGGACAGCCTCAGCAATGCAGTAAGACTCTCAGCAACCTAGTGAGACCCTGTTTCAAAAATTAAAAAAAAATAAAATAGAGCTAGGGATATAGGTCAGAGGTTAGAATGCCCCTGGGTTCAACCCCTAGTACCACAGAAAAAATTTTTCCAAAATCATGCTGGGCTTGTTGGCACACAACTATGATCCCAGAGATTTGAGAAGCTGAGGCAGAAAGATTGCAAGTTAGCTCGGTGTGGTGGCGCATGCTTGTAATCCCAGTACTTGGGAGGCTGAGACAGGAGGATTGCAGGTTCCAGGCCAGCCTCAGCTATTTAGTGAGGCTTTCTGCAAATTAGTGAGAACCTATTTCAAAATAAAGAATAAAAAATAGGGCTGAGAGTATACCTAGGAGGTAGAATGCCCCTGGGTTCAATCCCCAGTTACACACACACACACACACAAAGATGGCAAGTTGTCTAGAGGCCAGCCTGAGCAATTTAAGGAGATTTGGCCTCAAAACATGAAAAGGACCAAGGATGAAGGATGTAGCTCAGTGGTAGAGAGCCCTTGGGCTCCATCCCTAGTACCTAAAAATTAAATAAATAAATAAAATAAACAGTCTTATAAAACAACTCAAATGTCCATCAAAGGTGAGTGGAATTAAAGAGAATAAATTCTAAATAAAGAGATAACAACAACAACAAAAACACCTCAAAAACAAATACAGAGCTCTAGTTAGGGGTAAAGTGAACTGCAAGTTCCTTTGCATGGTGGTGCATGCCTGTAATCCCAGTACTTGGGAGGCTGAGCTAGGAGGAGCACAGGTTCGAGGCCAGCTTCAGCAACTTAGTGAGGCCCTGTTTCAAAATCAATAAAATAGAGCTGAAAGTGTAGCTCAGATGTAGAACAACCCTGGGTTCAATCCCCAGTACCACAAAGTATCTATTTTGGGGACAGGATAAAGTTCATCCTCCCACCCCAAATCCACTCCTGCTGTATGTCAGGAGAATCGCTATTTCCCATTGCCAAGTGTCAAGCCCTCCCCCACGCCCAGGGTTGGACACAATCACCGACCTTCCTTCCCATTTCTTCCCCTGCAATCTTCCTTATAACCGCTCACATCCTATCTGCCACAGCTACGGCTCTCCCACTGTGGCTCAGAGTCCCTGCTATAGGTTCCTGGTTGGCCTCTCCCCCTGGCCTCCTAATCCAGCCTCCACTCAACAGACGGGCAGCTCCAAAGGCAGGCAGCAGATGTGTCCGTCTCCTGCTCAGAAGCATTCTGAGCCATTTCAGTGCCTCATGGCTTTCTCATGTTCCCAGCGTTATCTCCTATACCGCTGTTCCTGTCCCCTCTTTATCTAGCACATTCTGTGCTTATCCTCAGGCTGTTGCCTCCACTCAAAACACCTCCTCCCTTCCCCCACCTTGTCCTGAAGAGGAGGCCTCCCTAGGCCCCATTCCAGAACGAATCACCTGCCTCCTTCATTTTTGTATTATTATCTTTCATTTGTACTACTCTTCTGCTTCTATTACTCTTGGGCCATTATTCATTTAAGATGTTCTGGAAGATTCTCTGTTTGACGTATACTCACTCATGTGTCTCTACCAACACAAAAGGGCACTGGCTTGGGAGTGTCTGAGCTACGTCTCTCTGGTCCATGAAACTTAGAAAGAGCATAAAGCACCTTTCACTTATTGATTCATGCAACAAACATGTACGGAGAGCCTACCACGCTCCAAGCAGCATGCCGGCTACTGGTTGCAGAGACAGAAACAGCCGAGAGCCCCCAAATCCTGGGAGAGGGGGAGGGAGGGAGGCTGCAGGAGCCCAGGGAAGGGGCACCCAGCCACTCTGGGGGTCAGGAGAGCCAGCAACTCAAGCTAAGGTCTAAAGACTGGAGGGGTAGCAAGGGTGATGACGGGAAGCAACGTGTGCAAAAGACACGAGCCGAGTGAAAGGAAATGCATTCGAATCGCATCAAATATTAAAGGAAAGGAATGAGCTGGGTATGGCGGCACACACCTGTAATTCCAGGACTTGGCAGGAGACAGGAGACAGGAGGATGCAGATTGGAGGCCAATCTCAGCAACTTGGTGAGACCCTGTTTCAAAATAAAAATAAACAGTTTAAAAGGGGGACTGGGAGTGTAGCTTGGAGGTAGAATGGTTCAATTCCTAGTTTTAAAAAAAGGAAGAAAAAGGGCAAGCACCCAGGCATGGTGGCTCTTGCTGCAGGTAGAACACAGGCGAAAAGAAGCTGCGTCCAAAGGTTTCGCTCTTGTTCCCACAATGCCTTCCTTCCAAAAGGTTCCTATTATGGTTTGTGTCGGGAATGTTCCCAGAAAAGCTCATGGGCTAGCTAGAGGGGAAATAGCTGAATCATGAGGCTTCTAACCTCACCAGTGGATAAATGCATTTGATGGACTAATTTTTTTTTTTTTTTTTTGCGGTACTGGGGATTGAACTCAGGGGCATTCTACCTCTGAGCTACACCCCCAGCCCTATTTTTTATTCTTTTATTTTGAAACCGAGTCTCACTAAGTTGCAGAGTGCCTCACTAGGTAGCTGAGGCTGGCTGCGAACCCGGATCCTCCGGTCTCAGCCTCCCGAATGCTGGGATTGCAAGCGTGGGCCACCACGCCCGGCCTGGACTAATCACAGGTGGGTGTGGCTAGAGGAAGTGGGTCACTGGGGGCGTGGCCGTGGGAAGTGTGTCTGACCCTGGTTGCTTGTTTTCTCTCTGCTTCCCCGCTGCCACCACGACGTTTCTGCCTTGGAGTGCCCACCATGGACTGAACCTCTGCCATCACGAGCCAAGGAAACCTTTCCTCCTCTCAGTTGTCTTGTCGGGCGTTTTGGTCACGTCAGTGAAAAGTTGACTAATAGAGTTCCCCTCCCCAGGGTGAGGGTGGCGCAACCTCTGGACCTCTTGCAGATTGGACACACCAGGCTGGGGACTACAGTGGGTTCTGGGAGCTCAGTTAGTGCATCAAGAACCAAAGCCTGGGTGCGGGGAGGATGGTCTCTCACCTGGAGACTTAGCCCTGGGGCTTGCAGAAAGAAGAGGAACAGGGGTCCCGGAGAGCGGGGGGCTGCTCACCTGCCAATTGGGGCTGGCATGGGCCTACTGCATGTGGCAGAGACAGAGGGGTCTGTGGGACCAGTGAGGGTCACAGGAGGCTGAGCTGGTAGAGTGCAGCCCCAGGGCTATGGCCAAGCTAGCACTGAACACAGGTGTCCTCTGAGACCCCTCTGACTGGGCAATGTAAGGCAGGTGGTCAGCCCAGGCCAGGCCTGCTCTACATGCATGCAAGCTGCACAGTTGCACGGCTGGCGTGGAAGTGTGTGTGTGTGGGGGGGGGGGTCCTTCCTCAGCGGGGGGCCTGCCTTTAAAAGGGTCTCGTGCTCAACTTAATGATCTGCAGTCACTGCTCTGAGATGTGTGACACCTTTGACTGCGGGGTTGCACATTTTCACTTTGCACTGGCTCCTGGGAATTCTGCAGCCGGAGGCCAAGGTCGCTATGAGGACCAGGCCCTACAGCATCGGCATCTGCGGCTTCCTAGCCGAGGCCCACAGGAAGTGATCCTCCCAGTGATCCTCAACATCACCCTGTCCAAGGCTGAGATGCTGAAGGGCAGCAGACTTTTCTAAATATTCCTCTTGGCCCCCCTGTCAAGGGCAGGGCTCCAGAAAGAAGGTACCAAAGAGCCCACTGAGCTGGCCATCTGTTCTGCTCCTATAAACATCAATAAGAGAAAAAATTATGAATTAAAAAAGAATCAGTACAGGGAAAGTCACATTTATCACCAGACTGCTACTTGACAGCCACCACTAGCCACCTTGGGAATCCTCCCAAGATCTGTGGAGTTGGGTCCACTACACCTAACTTCCAGAAGATGAAACATGGGCCCAGAAAGGCTAAGAAACTTGCCCAAGGTTGCACAGCCAGCAAGAGAGGAGGTGAGGCTGGAACCCTCACGCTGCCTGGTTCCAAAGCAGCCAGAATGTCCATCCCCCAGCACCAGCCGCCATCAGCTCTTCCTCTTTAAGGAAGTGATCCCCATTTGGAAATGTCCCCACCGGAAGTCCCAGGAGCCTCCATCTGAGTCCATACCTGTCTGTGGACGCTCACCTGAGATGCAGCAGCGGCCCAGGCTGGGGCGGCGAGGAGGAGACCACCACTGTGGGATCAGGTGTACCCTCAAAGCGACTGGCCTCGTGCCACCCAGGATTTCAAATGAGCCAGCCAGATTTTTCTCACAAGGAAGAAGTCTTGAGGACACCACACTTGACTTTCAGAGGAAGTAAATAACCCCAAAGGGAGAAGTGAGATAGAAACAAATCAGGTCCTCTCCTCCAAGCAGTTAGGGGCCATCTCTCTGGAGAAGCACAGCTTAAAAAGATGGGCAAGATACAGTCCCGGCTCCTGGGGAAAAGACAAGCAGGGAGAGGGAAGAAGAAGAGAAAGAGACGGAGGGGAAGGAGGAGGATGGGGAAGAGGGCTTAGGAAGTATTCACAATTATAGTCCCTCTCAATGGTGGACACTTAAGGTCCCTGGGCTAATTCTCTTTGCCCTCATCACCAGCTTGAGATATAAGTGAGGCCCTACCTGGGATTAGTGGTGCACATCTATAATCTCAGTACATGGGAGGCTGAGATAGGAGGATACCAGGCTTGAGGCCAGCCTTAGTGACTTAGTGAGGCCCTCCACAACATATTGAGACCCTGTTTCAAAATAAAACAGGGCTGAGGGTGTAGCTCAGAAGTAGAATGCCCCTGGGTTCCATCTCCAGCACCACAAAATAAGATAGAATAAGAAGTAAGGTCCTGCTTCTAGACCTTTCCTTAGCCCACCTCCCCCCTAAGGATGACCTTCCCTCATGTCTACCTATTGAAACTCTACTTCAGGAAAAACCCCAGACAACAGCAGCTGACATAGGGCAGGAGTTTGTTTCTGCCTCACAGAGAAGGTGAGGATACTCAGTACAGGGCTTGGGTGGCACTCCATGGTGCCAGCGACCCAGCTCCCTTCTCTGTTACTCTGCCCGCCTTCCTCAGCAAAGAACTTCTGCCTCAGAGCCCAAAACGGCTGCCAGACTTCATTTGACTGCAAGTTTGTGAGAGTGAAACCCCGAGTCAGAATCAATGAACTTCTAACCCATAGAAACTCTAAGATTAAAAAAAAAAAATTAAAGTTATTTAAACCAAAAGTTTTTTTTTTTTTATTCTTAGAGTTTCTGTGGGTTAGAAGTTCATTAATTATTAATTCTGACTCAGGGTTTCTCCATTAAATGAGTAGGTCATTCGTTATGCTTCATTGATAACCGTGTATACAGGGCCCCCTCCCCAATTACTCAAATATCCTGAGCCCCCCAACCTGGGCATACATGGATAAATCAGACATGGTTAAAGATTGCCTATTCAAACACGAGTTCCTGGGGGAAGGAGCAGAGATGGCGTCTTCTAATGTCCTCAAGCTCCACCAGCACACAGTAGAACTGTGCCTGCCCGCGCACAGTAGAAACTCTGCTTCCCAGAGAGAAAAGTCCCCACACGCAACTCCTGGCGCGCCTTCCGGCAGCTGAGCCAACTCGGAGCTGATGAGCTGCTGATACTTAATCATTGGCCTCTTGTCAAATATGTGGTGTTGCTTCCCGAGGTCACTGTTTCAAAGTCTCTTTCCATTCCCTCATCCCCGGCGCTGCCAAGGGGAGGGACGGGCTAGCCCAGCGCTGAGAGGCTGTGCGAGCCAGCTGCCTCCCGCCAGCCAGGCCCGGTCAAGGCCGCTCCGGCTGTCCTTCCTTGGGTAGGAAGAAGCAAAGAAAGCAACCCTGAAGCAGAGCGCAGTGGCACACCTGCAATCTCAGGTACTTGGGGGCTGAGGCAGGAGAATGGCAAGTTCAAGGCCAGCTGGGCAACTTAAGGAGACCCATTCTCAAAATAAAATACAAAGGGCTGGGGATGTAGTTCAGGGGCAGAGCACCCCTGCGTTCAATCCCTGGTTCTGAAAAGAAAAAGAAAAAAAAACCAATCTTCTAAAAAACTGACTCTCAACCTTTATAAACCATATTGTCAGAGCAATTTGAATTCATGGCCTTGGGGTGTGTGTGTGTGTGTGTGTGTGTGTGTGTGTGTGTGTGTGTGTTGTCCTGAGGAATTAACTCAGCAGCATTCTACCTCTGAGCTACATTCCCAGCTCTATTTTATTTTTATTTATTTATTTATTTATTTTTTGCGGTGCTGGGGATTGAACTCAGGGGCATTCTACCTCAGAGCTATACCCCCAACCCTATTTTTTATTCTTTATTTTGAAACAGGGTCTCACTAAGTTGCGGAGTGCCTCACTAGGTAGCTGAGGCTGGCCACGAACCTGGATCCTCCTGTCTCAGCCTCCCAAATGCTGGGATTACAAGTGTGCGCCACCATGCCCGGCTTTTTTATTTTGAAACAGGGTCTCACTAAGTTGCTGAGAGCCTAGCTAAGTTGCTGAGGCTGACCTCTAACCTGTGATCCTCCTGTCTCAGCCTCCCAAACACCCACTCTTTTTTTTAAAAGTAATAATATATTCAATATTCTCTACTTTATATTTCATAGAGCAGTCATAGAATGCTTTCAGTGTTTTTTGTTTTTGTTTTCTTAAGGACTATAGTCCTGGGCATACAATACAATAATGGGACCAGAACCACATTGTCTCAAACACATGGTCCGTGTCCCACCCAGAATTTTAAAACTCTGATCGATAAACATATTCATGTAACAGTCTTACAAAAGCATACACAGCCTGCAGCAGGCATTTATACATTTATTTGGGGGGGTCATTTTTATCAGAGTGACAAGTTCTAGAAAATGTGGACCATGCAGTTTATCAGAGAACCTGAAGGGGGCGACGGCGAGGAGGCAGGTGGCCTTCTCCCACAGAAGCGAACCAGGCCGGTCCCTCCGCTGTGGATGGCAGGTGTTGCCCAGGGCTGCGTGAGTCTCCAGCCCCAGTCTTTCGATACGGCCCTGCCCCCAACGTGTAACCTTGTAGACAGAATTGAAATGCGTCGCAGAAGAGAATGCTAAGTGTCACCAAAATCCATTTTCCTGTTTTTCTTTGCAGAATTCCAACCTGCTGGTAAGACCTAGAAGGCCCTTTTGCCACAGAACCCAGGTGCAGGGCTCAGCCCTCAGAAAACCCAAAGAATGGAGAAGAGAGGGCTTTGCTCCCGGAGCGAGGGCTTGGCCCCAGATACAGGACAGTAATAATGAGGAGCAGGGCAGCTAATACAGGGGAGGAAGAGTCACGACTTTTCTGGAAATCCGTACAGATCTTCCTGGACCTCGGTGCCGCCTCTTCACTCATGGCTGCTGTTCTGGTCATGGTCTGGTCATGGCGGCTAGAAGGTGTTGTGTGTCTTCAGGGGTGGGGGCCTGGGCAAGTCTAGCTCAAATTAACCCTATATTGCAGTCTTGGGCAAGTCTAGGTCAAATTAATGCTATATTGCAATCTTGGACAGAACATTTCTCAAATGATGTCACCTCTTTCATCCCATTCCAGTTCCCATGGGATGTCCACAGGCCCAGGCGACGTCAGCGTTTTCAGCAAAACAGCCTTCAGGTCCCCGAAGAGCAACCTAGGAGGGAGTATCATCGTGCCCCACACGTCAGAGGTGTGAGCTACAGCAAGGCTAGTGAGAGAGCATCATGCAGGGTCCAGCAGTGTGACCTCCGAAACTAGTGATTTAAGTCAACAAAGAGCAGGTGAAACTAGCGGGCCTGTGTAGGCTTTCTTTGGTAACACTTCTACCTCTGCAGCCTCACTGGGTGTTACTTTCCTATTGTCCGCCACACTTCATCCATACCAGCCTTTCAGTTCCTGAAAGGATGTATATTCCTTCCCACCCCAGGGCCTTTGCCCATGCTCTTCCCTCTACAGTTCCCCTAGCTGGTTTCTGCTTATCCTTAGCATCTGCACTCAGAGTTTTCCCAGGGAAGCCCTTCCCGACCTAGAGCTGTCAGACCACGGTGCAGGCGTCTCGGAGCACCCTGCTTCTATGTGGCACCTTCAGAGCTGCGTCTCCTTCCAGGGGTGGGAGTCACCCAGCCACGCCCACAGGGCCTGCGCTCTGTGTTTTCTGCTTCCACCGAAAGTTGGAAGTGCATGAGTGAAACCTCGTGGGATGTGAGCCCCGCCGCTTCCCTCTGCATAAAGGGCTTTAGATCCCTTATCAGTGAAGCAAGGCCAGTGACTTCCTATGAGTCTGTTCTGTGGTTGAGTTAGCAGGATTCTCAATGTCATGTTGTCCTTGCAGAGACATCTCGTTCCCTGTCACCCACACAAACAGCAAAGCTCCTTGTCCAAGTCCAAAATGTCTATTCCGGCTCTTTCTGGGTGGAACGCCGAGACTGCCCTGGCTCAGGGTGGCCCGAGGGCAAGTGACGGGCCTTCTGTACACCAGGCGTCGGCCTACCTGGGCATCCCTGGTGCCCAGCCAACTCCCCACAGGCCCTCCCTCTGCACCGTCCATCCAGTCTCTGCCCCATGGCGCCTTCCTCCTCCAACCCTTGAAGGCTCCTCGCCTGTTGCAAGTGCCCCTGCCTCGTGGGGGCATGGCAAAGAGGACACAGTTATATATGCCACAAAACCGCAGCTGAGCCATTTAATGGGCTGCCTTTATTCCGAGACCTCCTCCTCTTCCCAGCTTTAACTTATCCTTTCCTGAAACTATAGTGACAATAAGTAGGGGTGTGTGTCATTTTAACTCTTTCCTGGAAGACATCTGCAGCGCTCATGTAACCTGGCGTGGGAGGCCTGCGAGCCGGAGACAGCTCTGCTCCGGGTGAAATGTTCCCCGGTCCTGATGCTGCACCTCTGCTACCTCCTCCCTTCCGCCTGGGGCAGGCCCGAGTCCTGCCGCCCAGCCAGGCTTCTGCAGATGCACGGCTCAGACCTTGCCCTTCCTCCTGGCCCCGCTGGGTCACTGCCCCTGTTCAGTACTCAAGCCAGCCCGGGCTATCAGGCCTCCTTGAGCACTCCTAGCTGGTCCCTTCAGAAGCCCTTGCCCGCGCACAAACAGCCACCCTGTGCAGGTATGCGGCACGCTGCTGCACTGTTTACAGGCCCTACCCGCTAGCAGCCGGCCCTCTGGGTGCTCCTGGCACAGCTGCAGTCATTGGGAAGGTGGATGCTGGCTTCAGGTTTGTGGAATGAATCCGGGAACCACGCATGCGCTCTGGAAGGCCCCGCCCAGGTTCTGCGCCAGGCTTTTCCCACAAGGAGCAGCTCAACCGGGGACATTCCGCCTGCAGGTGCGGGTCTGCGCCTGTGCCCTGCAAACTGCTCACTGCATCCATTTCACAGAACACCTCGTCAGTATTCTCCCTCCATTCCCAAGGGCAATCTCATCTATGAGACAGTCTCGGAGGGCTCTATAGACTCAGGGAAACACACAGATAATGGGAAGACAATGTCCCTGCCAGGCTGCAGGGGTGCTCCGCGTGGGTGGCGGCAGCAGAGCGAGACAGGGAAGGCTTACTGGTAGAGCCGGCCCCAGGCAGCGGGGCGGGGACTCCGTCCTGGAGCCGCAGGCCCAGGCCTTTTGCCAAACTCCTCTATCCATAACCACCCTGTGGTTGCAATTGATGAACAACATAAATACTGTGAATAAACACAAATTTATTTAAATGGGTACCACCTAAGCAGAACGTTAAAGACGTCAGTCAGAACCTCACGTATTCATCCCTGGTATGAATGACTCAGCTGCAGCCCTCAGATAATAGTCTTTGAAAACTGGAAGAACAATTGTTTAGCTCTTTGTGCTTTTCATAACACAATGGCCAAAGAGGTGACATGCTCGCTTTTAAAAACAGCTTGGAAGTACATTGCCAAACAGGAATTGTACAGGTTTACAGGATACGGTGTGGGAAGTCTGGGTGTATATACACGTTGCACACATGAAATCACCATCGCCATCAACATGCTGAATTTATCTACAGCCCCAAAGGTCCCTCCTGTGCGGCCTCCAGTTTGTGGTCATTTCTAGATGGACGTAGCTGGCAAATGTTCGATTCTAACACCAAGACCCCTTCTTTTCTTCCTTCCCAACAGACTTTTAATTTCAGTCAAGTTTCAATCCCTCCTCAATGTGATCCCAGAGAAAGTCACCCCCGAACCTTAGGACCAAGTGCGGATCCTTATTAACCTAAGTAATCAGCGCGTGGCATTCTCATTCTCCTGGTGACTGGGGCGGGCATGCGGCCCAAGCTGGCCAATCACATCCTATGACTTCCGTTCTTGGAGGAGGAGGCTGCCCCCACCCCCACGCCCTGCAGGATCAGCCAGGGAGCCTGATGCCAGCTGCCATTAGAAGCTGCCTCCCAGCCCCAACAGAAGCAGCCTGGGGGTGGCGTCCACACTGGGGAGGTCAGAGCAGGGAGAGGGGCCAGGCCTCGGTGACCCAGGACGGCTTTGAATCCTGATTGTTTTGCGTCTGCAGTAGTCGGCTCCCACAGTGACTTCGAAGATTCCAGCCTCCTGCTCTTCAGGCCCGCCAGTGTGACCAGCACCTGTGACTGGCTTTCAACCCACAGAACAGGGCAAGGATGATGCGCTGTCCCTTCCGGGATTAGGTTCTACAAGGCGGGGACGCCATCCTGCCGTGCGGGCACATTCTCTCCATTGCCTGCTCAGCAATCCAGCCCTGGGCCTGGTCTCCACGCCGCCAGGCACTGAGGACAGATGGCTTCTCCTGACAGCCAGCAAGCAGTGGAGGCCTCTGTCCAACAGCCTTCATGCAACTGGCTCCCGCCCCCAACTAGGTTGGAAGCCGGGCGTTCCCCAGCTGGGCTTTCGGGTGAGACCCCAGCCCTGGCCAGCAATTTGACTGCAGCCTGAGAGACAGCCAGACAGTTGCAGAGGCCACCATCAGGGGGCTGCTCCTGCCAGAGCTGAGTCCCCGCTCACCTGCCAGGACCCAGACTGCCCAGGTGACCCCGAGGACACAGTGGATTGATTTTGCAACAATAGAGCCCTCTCTCACTTTCTTTTACTCAGTTTCTCCAAAGACACGGGGAGTGGAGAGATGCAAGCTTATTGGGGTCAGAAGAAAATGGGAAAATCATAAGAGGGTCGGTCACGTTCTCTGCTGATTTACCTTTTTTTTTTTTTTTTTTTTTTTTGGTACTGGGGATTGAACTCAAGGACATTCTACCTTTGAGCTACATCCCCAACCCCCCCCCCCCTTTTTTTTTCTTTTTGTGGGACTGGGGATTGAACTCAGGGACATTCTACCTCTGAGCAACACCTCCAGCTCTACTTTATTTTTTATTCTGAAACAGAATCTCACCAAGTTGCTGAGGCTGGCCTCGAACCTGCCATCCTCCTATCTCAGCCTCCCAACTACTGGGATTATAGGCATGCACCACCACACCTGGCTCCTTTTTATTTTGAAACAGGATCTTGCTACATTGCTGAGGCTATCTTAAAACCTGCAATCTTTCTGTCTCAGCCTCACAGGTACGGGGATTACACGTGTGAGCCACCGTAATCAGATGAGGAAGCAGAAGCTTTAGGAGGGGACTTGTTCAAGGCCACCCCGCTAGAGGGCCTTGGGTCTGTCCTTGATGTCCAGCTTTAGAGCAGGAAGCTGCAGCCTGATGAGGGAGATGGTGGGAAAGACGCTTCCTATCCAGAAGGAAACAATTCTGTCTCTGGAGAAGAGGACAAATCAATGGGGCCTGCTGTGACCCGGTGAGGGGGTTCTGTAGGAATCTGGGCTACAACGGGGGAGGGGTGTGGGCTTGAGTAGTCAGGGTGGCCTCCTAGAACCCATACTTTTTGTGACTTTAAAAAAAAGGAAAGTTTTATTGGGATACAATTCACATACCATACAATTTGCCCATTTAAAGCATATAATTCAATGGTTTTGAGTAGAGCCACAAAGTGGTGCAACCATCACCACAGTCAATTTGAGACCATTTTCATGACCCCCAAAAGAAACCCTGTCACCATGACCAGTTGTTCCCCACTCTCTCTCCTTCCTCCCAGCCCCCAGCTTCTGGCAGCCACCGATTGCTTTTTGTCTCTGTGCATTTGCCTCTTCTGAACGCTTCATATGAATGGAATATGGCCCTTTGTGACCAGCGTCTTTCATTTAGCACGTTTTCAAGGGCCAGCCACATTATACTTGTCAGCACTTCATTCTTTTGTATGGCTGAATAATATTCCATTGCATGAATATGTCACATCATGTTTGCCTGCTGATCACCTGATGGGCACTGGCTTGCTACCATGTCTAGGCTGTTACAAATAAGGATGACATAGATGTTCATGTACACATTTCACGTGGACAGCTGTTTTCATTTTTCCTAGGTATACACCTTGGAGTGGAATCCCTAGATCACAGAGCAAAGCTACCTTTCACCTTCTGAGGAACTGCCAGCCTGTTCCCCAAAGAGGCTGCACCATTTTACATTCCATCAGGAGGTTATGCTTCCAATCTATGCTCAAATGTGTGGGTTCTTTTCTGTTTTTTGTAGTCTTTATCCATTTTTTTTTTTTTTTTTTTTTTTTGGATACTAGGGATTAAACCCAAGGGCATTCTATCTCCAAGCTACATGCTACACCCCCAACCCTATTTTATTTTTTATTTGGAAACAGAGTCTCACTAAGTTGCTGAGTGTCTTGCTAAGTTGCTGGGGCTGGCTTTGAACCTGTGATCCTCTTGTATCCACCTCCCAAATACTGATATTACAGGTGTGTACCACCATGCCCAGCTACACATGGCCTTTTCTAATGCCTGACAGGCTGATTTGATGAAAAGGCCGGGAGAGACGGGGTGGAGGAGGAGAGGAGAGCAGCCTGGCAGAGGTGTGGGGGGCAGAGGGACCCGGGGGTGCATTCCCCAGAGCCCTGGGCTTCAGTCCTGCCTGCCTCCACTTGCTGTTGGCCTTGGGCAAGTCACCTCTTCTCACCAGAAATCAGTTTCCTTATCTGTAAAATGAAGGTGTTAGACCAGTGGGGCCCAGCCAAGGTGATTTAGTCCCCAGGACACCTAGCCATGTCCAGAGGCGTCTTGGGTTGTTCAGCGGGGTGGACGGTGCTGACTGAACCCTGTGGGTAGAGGGGAGGACACTGCTGAGCCTCCCACACTGCCCAGGACAGCAGAGCTTTCTCTGGCTCCCGCTGTCAACACTGCCCAGGCTGGGACACCCTGCCTTGGATTGAGATGACCTCCTCGGGTCCACTGCTACCCAGCGGCTCTGCTAAATGCGCTCTGGGGGCAGAGGCATGCAGGAGGCATTCTTGAGGGACGCAGAGCACTTGAGGAGAGGCCTTTGGGTCCCACCGGGGTTGCTGGGTAGCTTGTAGTGGTGCAAGCTGGCTCCCCTCTAAGCTTGGTTCCTGGCTTAGGTGAATGAGATGCCAGACCTGATTGAGGAGCCCACTGCCTTGTTAAGTAATGAGCTCACAGGGAGAGAAGGCATCCCAGAGAGGGCAGAGGGCCACCTGTCAGAGATGTGGAGGAGGAGGAGCCGGGCTGGGATCTGGGGCTGCCCTGGAGCCGTGTCCAAGCTGCTTGGGGCAGGAGGCAAGGCCCTGGCTCCCGCTCTGGCCACCTCCCTGCCAGACCACAAACTTCCCTGAGAGTTCTGGGCTTCCCACCTGCCGGCCAGGTCGGGCAGGGCAGAAGCGGCGAGGCCTCCTCTCCACGCCAAGTCGGAGACTTTTCCCTAAGTTTCCCTCTCGGGAGTCTCGCAGAGGCGGCACCCCGAGGCCAGACGCCCGCTGCCAGGCCCGGCCCCGGGGGCGCGGCCGCCCGGCTTCCCCGTGCCCCTAGGGGCTCCCGGCTGCGAGCCGCCTCCGAATGGCTTTTGATAAAAAACCCTTGACCACCAAGGCCAGCCTCTTCCTGCAAGCCCCGCTCGCTGCGATACAGGAAGTGGAAAGGAGCTAGCGCCCCGGAGCGCGGCGGCGGCGGCTTCCCCCCTCGGCAGCGCGAGGCTGGCGGCGCGGGCCCCGGCCCTTCCTGGGGGCCACCGGGGCCATGCGGGCGCCCGCGACACCGCGCCCCGCGCCGCCGGGCGCCTGAGCCCCGCCGAGCACCGACCTGGAGCCGCCGGCGGCATGATCCGACGGGCCGGGGCGCCGGCGCGCGGGGACCCCGCGGGGTAAGTGGGGCGCACCCTCCTCCCTGGCTGTCCGCGCCCTGGCCGTCCGGCTTCTGCACCCCTGGGAGTCCTCGCAGCGCGGGAGGGACCGCGGCACCTCGGGGAAGGGGGCGGCCCCGGGGACTCTGCAGCCGCTGGCGAGTTGGCTGAACTTTGAAGCCCAGGCAGCGCCGGCTGGAAAACCGCACACACACCCCGCGGCTGGGCGGCGGGTTTCCAGGGCGCGCGTCTCTACCTGCGGGAGCCGGGGTGCCGGTGTGGATGCGGCTCTCTCCCCTGGCTGTGAGCACCCGAGGAACCGGCCCCTGCAGCCCGCAGCGCCGCCGTCGAGAGCCCCAGGGCTCTGGGCCAGGTCCGCGTGGGCTGGGGGACCTGAGATTCCCGCAGCGTCCAACAGCTGGCCCCTGGGCTGAGCGCCCACCAAGGACCCCCTCCCCCGCCCCGCTGGCCCGGCCTGGGAAGTGACCTTCGGACCGGCCTTGGCTGAGCGGGGTGGTTGGGAGGGTCCAGGGCACACCGGTTGTGCACGCTCCGCTCCGCTCCGCTCCGCGGCCGTGGGCGGGAGAAGGCGCTGCTTGGGGTGCGTAAGAGCCGACAGTTTGGGATCCGGCCTGGTGGGTAAAGTCTAGTTTCATCTTCCCCCTTCCCACCTGGAGACCTCCTGCTTAGCTCTGGGCTGTGCTCCTGGGAAAAGTTTGTGTCCCCCGCCCAGCCCCGAAGTTGTCCTGGGAAGCTTGGAGCCTGATGGGGCGCATTCCTGGGAAAGCCTTTCAGAACTTTTCAGGGTGTCCTAGGGGTGGGTGGGGCCTCTCAGGGAGCCCTTCCCTGCTTTGCGATTTAAAAGCCCTGGCAGATTCCATGAGGGACACCCTGCCGCTGCCTGGCCTAACCCTGGGACCTCAACTGCGGTGGGGGGAGGGGGGAACCTCAGTTCTTTGCCCTGCACAGTAAAAGAGTTGAGCAGATCTGGCCTGCAGCCCCCACCGGAATGGGAGGGACTGAGAGTGGCGGGCCTCCCTCCTACCACCCCCCACCTCTCTGCCCCCACCCCCCAGCCCCGGAAATTTTGGAAGTTGGATGCTGACTTTCCCTTGGAAGCCACCTCTGCAAAGACCAGTGCCATCCAGTGGGAGGAACTGGGGGTTCTGAAGGGGAAGCCTCCCCCCACCCCCCACACACCTGGCAAGTATCTGCCACACCCCAGACTGTGGGGTGGAATCTTGAGGAGGGGTTCTCAGGGAGGAAGGAAGGGCGAGGAACTGGTCCCTGACCTCTCTTGCTTCTCTCATTTCCCAGGGATAACTGAGCCTGACCCACTTCCTCTTGCCTTTGTTCTTTACCTGGCCAGTTATTTAACCTCTCTGTGACTTATCTATAAACTGAGGATAAGCAATAGTAACTACTCTTCGCAGTTGCTTTACGGATTAAATGCACGTAGGGGAACCATTGGTTGGGTGTGACTCCTCCTCTTGCCAACCTTTGTAACCTTGGACAAGTGAGTTGGCCTCTGCTTCGTCTATAAATCGGGGGCATAATAACGCTGATTTCATAGGATTGTTATATGGATTGGACGAGTCATGCTTGAATAATGTTGCCCAGGGGCGGCATAAGGTTAATACGCTAGCTCAAGCCTGCTCAGAACTGTCTGGTTCATCCTAAGCTCTTTCTCTGAGTGTTGGTTTGCTGCTAACCATGCTGCTTTATTTTAGAGGATCTTTGGGTTGGAAGGGTACCTAGGCAGCATCTCATTTAGCCTTGCACTGGGCAGATGAATTCCCTGGACAACATTCTTGAAAGTGCTTCCAGGCCTCCAGTGACAGGGCATTGTCACAGTGGCTGTCTCTCCCGCAGGCAGAAGCCTATGCATCTTGAGGCTCAGTCGGCCTCTTCTGACTCCTACCTTTTGAGGCCCGGTTCTCCCTTCAGGAGCCCCATCTCTTTTGACTCTCAAACACTCGAGTGCAATTTTTAGTTGTGACCTCAGCATTCTTTGCTCCTGGGGTGCACACCCAGAGTTACAGTCCCCAGAGGTTTCGAGGAAAAAGAAGCAAAGGCCCTTCACCCCAAACCACCCCCCCCCCAGGCCCTGCTGGCCACTCGGGCTGGGTCCTGAGTCCTTGGCAGAGCGTGTCCTTCCCTGCCACTGTTCCAGAGCCCCTCCTTTCTGGGGGGATGTTGAGATAGCTGGGGCTGTGTCCCACCTCACCTCCAAGGGGCTAAGATGGTGTCACTTGAGTGTTGGTCCCTGGAGTAGGAGTCTGAGAATCTGCAAGCAAACCCTGTCTACTACTTGTTAAAAAAAAAAAAAAAAAAAAAAGGCTAGTACTAAAAAAACAAAAAGACAAAAACTTGGCTTGGGAGATAGAAAATGCAGACAGGCTGCCTAACACCCTGGATGGAGACTATTCAGGACTCTGTGGTACGTTCAAGATTCATTCCACAAATAGTCTTCACTGGGTGGGGCCGGGCCAGCACGAAACCAATCCCCTGCCCATTTGCAGCTGATGAGCCTCCAGAAAAGACACAGTTAGGGTGGGAGGCACAGGGAACCCAGAGGGGTGTTGGGGGCAGGTGGTCAGAGGAGCCCATTCTGTGGGCAGGACATTTAGTGGATGCCTGAAGTGGGGGGGGGGGTGCAGGAAACATCCAGAGGGAGTTGTGGTGGCTGGCCATGGAAAACAGCAAGGAGAAAGGATAGAAGGTGGCCCCCGTGAGGACAGGAAGGGCTTTGGTGGCCAAGCCTGGCGGGCAGGGCCACCGAGGGGTTTGCACAGTGGGGAGACAGAGCGGAAGTGGGGGATCTGTGGTGAGGTACTGCAGCCGCTGGGACTTGGGCAGGATGGGTGGGCAGCCCAGGTGTGGGAAAGTAGAGCCCCTGGATCTGCTGATGGGTCCGAGGTGAGCCGGGAAGGACTTTAGCAAGGCTGAGGCAGCCCAGGGGCCAGCGCTTCAGGGGCTAGATGCCTAGCCGAGCGGCTGAATGGCTTCTCTTAGAGCCTGTCCCTTTGGGTACTCGGAAAAGACTGGCAAGCACCCCCACACTGCCAGCCGTGGCAAGAAGCTCTGTTGCATTTCCACGGGTTTGATGTATGGAGGGATTGCTTAAGAGTTCATTAAAAAATAATTCTAGCCGGGTGTGGTGGCGCACGCTTGTAATCTCAGTACTGCTGAGACAAGAGGATCGCAGGTTCATGGTCAGTCTCAGCTACTTAGTGAGGCCCTCTGCAACTTAGTAAGACCCTGTTTCAAAAATAAAGAATAAAAAATAGGGCTGGGGGTATAGCTTGGAGGTAGAATGCCTCGAGTTCAATCCCTAGTATTGCAGAAAATAAACAAAGAATTCTACTCTTAGAGTGAACGCAGCGGTCATTGACCTCAGCTAGTCTCCTCCGGGTAACAATGAGGAAACAGAGACCCGGAAAGAGGAAGGGTGGAACTTGAGGCTCCCTAGCCTTGGGCCTGACATAACACAGAGGTCCTGCCAAAGTCCCGGAAAGGGGCCCCTCCATCACTCCGGGCTCCGAGATGGGGGTTCTCCCAGGGCAGGGCCAGCCAGAGCAGGGTCAGTGATGGGTTCGGGCTCTGAGCCCCTCTACCAGGGCTAATGCTCCCCCGCGGACCTGGCCGGTCCTTCACGGGGACACCTGGTCCTTTCAGACCCTACTAGGGACTCTGGCCACAGACAGGGAAGGGTTCCTCGCCAGCTCAGGCCTGTACTCCTGCATCCCCAGGAAGCTGCAGTGCATCCCCCGAGAAGCAGCTGAGCGTGCAGGCATGGGGTGCAGCTCTGCTTGGGGTGGGGGAGCCTCTGCGCATTTACCCCGGAGGTCCTCCTTCTCTCTTCTCCACCTCCTGGGTCCCTCCCTGGCCTGTGTTCCTGTTTAGTTATCTTCACTGAAGCAGAAAATGTTAAACCTTAAAATGCCACTGGGGCATCTGTATAATTTTAACCCAGGAGATCTCGAAATCCCAAGTGGAAACCCATCAGGAACGGTCTCCTCTGGAAGCAGAGGGAGGCCACTGCAGGCCCCCCTGCATCCTCTGCAGGTTGTTTTGCAGGCAGGAGACAGGTGGCCCAGCCACACGGCCATAACACAAGTATGGTGACAGATGACCACAGGTTCTTCCCTCTGGCCCTGTCCACAGCTCCACCTGTCATCCCCTCAGTCACTGTCACTTAGACAATGACAAATGAGTAGACTGGGCAGGCAGCGAGGAGGGGAGGGGAGGGCAGGCTTGGAAGAGAGAGAAGATGGGGAAGGGGCTTGGCCGGGGACCATGCAGTGCAGGGCAGGGCAGGGCAGGGCAGGGCAGGGCAGGGTGCATCTGTGCTGCAGACCCAGGGGTGATGGTGCACGGTGCTTCTCAGTGTCTGACACCTGCTGACAGGGTAAAGAGCAGCTAAACTGTGACCAGGGAGAGATTGAGGGTGAACGTCAGGAGCCTGAGGGGGTCTGCCTGCATAGGACCCCATCCTTGGGGCCGTGGTCACCCTAGGATTTGAAGGGACTTCCTGTTTGCTCCCGTCCCTCACTACCCGCCCCTCGCTGGGGGTCCCCTGGAGAAGGGATGTGGACCCTGAGGCTTCTAATTCTGGGTCGCTGGCTGGTGCTGATCTGATGGCCAACTCTAGAACTTCTGGTGGACGTCACTGTTACCCCAAACCTGCCCATTTAGAGAACCAGGAAGTCGCACCGCTCCTGCCCCCCGGGGTGTCTGAAGCATGAAGGTGTCTGCCTGGAAGTGGAGCTAAAGATGAAAGTAACATCTTAAACGAATGTTCTAAACTGTTGACCTGCCCCTAGGGAGCCTTTTTGGTGGCATGGTTCTTGCCGATGGAGATTGGGGAGGCTCTTCAGCCACTCTGGAGGGTACTGAGGACACAGCTGCATGCCCCCCACAGCCTCCTGGCCACCCCCAGATGCCATGCTGCCTGTTAGAAGGCCCCGCAAAGCCAGACGTGTGGTGCCTGCCTGCAGTCCCAGTTCTTGGAAGGCTGAGACAGGAGGATCACGGGTTTTGAGGCCAGCCTCAGCAATCTGAGGAGGCTCTCAGCAATTTAGTGGGGCCCTCAGCAACTTAGTGAAACTCTGTTTCAGAAAAAATAAAAAAGGGCTGGAGGTGTGGCTCAGAGGTAGCATGCCCCTGGGTTCAATCCCCAGTACTGGGAGGGAAATTTTTGGTTTTTAAAGGCCCCTCCAGGAAGCCCTGCTGGGAGCCAATGCCCAGCTCCACCTTCCCTGCTGCCCCCAACATGTCACCTTACACCTTTGCCCCCGAAGCTCCTACCTGCTCTATAAAGGGCCTGCCTCCTCCAGGAAGCCCTCCTCCCTCACCAGCACACAGGGGTGCTGTGCCTCCTTTTGGAACACTCATGCCCTTTTGTACATGAACTTTTATTATTATTTTTGTAACCTAGTCATTTTGGAGGCGTTAAAACCCCTTCAGTAGCACATCTATTTAGATCATAAACTTCCACAGAAGAGAGTTGGATCTTTTATGTTCATATCCTCAGGTCCTGCACGCAGTTGGCACTCAATAAATGCATGCAGACTATGGTATGCCAGATGGGATTCTAAAAATCTCTGTGCAGACTTCTTTGTGTCCGAAGGCACCTGAACTCTGGAGGTATTTATAGGGTGGCCCAGGACTAGGGGTGAGGGGCAGCCCGACTCCCCTCTGCAGCAGATGGTGGCCCTCCCCAAGACCATCACAGTTCTTCCCCAGGCTGTAAAGAGGAGGTGGCGGAGGACGAGAAGGAGGACGAGGACAGACTCTGGATCCAGTAAGGCAGCCACATCTCTGGCCAGAGCTATGCACATCAGCTTGGTGTGCAGACTCAGACCTCTGGCTGTATCAGCAAGTCCCAGATGCAGGCTTCTGGATCGCTGAGAAACTGGGATTTAAGGGTGCTATGTGTGTGTCTGCACCAAGGTGACCCACCTGTCTTTCCCTGGGCACGGCTGTCTGCTGGTTTGGACGCCGCTTGGGGACTTGCGTATTGTCGAACATCAGTAGGGCTGGAAGATATCTCTAGGGTCCGATCCCTTCTGGTGTTTTGGGATTCTTTTTCTAGGAAGCAAGTCACTCATTCTCTCTGGCCTCAGTTTCCCCTCACGAGCTCATGATCTCCGAGGTCATATCCAGCAGTCCCCTGAAGTACTGGCCCACAGGCAGCGGAGGCGGGACCCTAGAGTGACATTGGGGCTCAGGGGGGTTCATCGGGGCTCAGCCCAAGATGAGACAGCACTCTTTCCTGCCGAGGCTGGAAGGGCAGCCTATGGAACAGTCTAGAACTTGCTGGTACAAAGAAACAGAGACCCAGAAAGGAAACTTCTGGGTTGTCGCCCTGACCAAGTACTGGAAGGAAATGTTTTTTCACTTCTGTGGGTTCATTTTGAAAAACAAAAAAATACCCTTGAAAAAGTGCATTCAGTTTTGGGGGCCCACTTCAGGGCAAGCCGTGGCTTCCTGGAGGAACTTTCTGACTGGACGAGGCAGGGAGCGGCAGTGGATGGAGCCAGCGCCGGCCACTCTGGGGGCGCGGTGGAGATGCCAAGGAGGCCGGTCGCAGGCAGCAGCCTTTGGGGTTCCTGAGTTGTCCCTGAAGGTTTCCCTGTCAGGACTAGAGAGGGACGAGGCCTGAGGGCGGCCTGCCCAGGGCTCCCCCAGAATATGGCCTCCCCTTGCCTGCCTAAGACTGCCCTGTGGGGTGGGGTGGTGGGGTGCTGCACCCCCACCTCCACAGTGAAACCCAGTGTGGCCTGGCAGAGAAGAAGGACCGGGGACACAGCCACATCTGTGTGGCTGTCAACCTTGGCCTCCTGTAGAAGATTCTGGAATCCTCATGGCACGTGTGTCTGCAGGGAAAGGGGCCGAGGGGGAGCTGCCCCTACAGCAGAAACAGCCCTAGTGGTGAGGAGTTTGAAAGTGGTCGCAGAGCCCCCATGCCCTCTGCCAGCAGCCTCTGCGGTGCCTGCACCCCAGCTGGTACCCGCTTGAGAGGACGAAGCGGCCTGCTGCAGAGCACCGGTCCCTTCCAGAGGCGATGGCCAGGTGGCGGTTGTGGTCAGTGCTTGTCTACCCTGAAGTTCCTGTGCACTTGGCTGGGCCACAGCCTATGAGCGAGGCCCCCTCCCTCCTGTGGAGGGACCCGGCCTCCTGGCCTGGCCTGGGCTCCTCCCTCAAGTCTGGAGGCAGGCAGGGGGCTTGCAGGAGGAGGAATGGAGCAGGGTCTTTGTGCCCAGGACGGCTCCACTCTGCAGAACACGGCCCCATCTCACGACTGACTCCGGGATCTTCAGCAAAGCCAAGAACCTTTTATTCTCTAGTTAAGAGGTGAGATAGTAAATGCCAAACATTTAATATCTGCCTGACACTTAACACATCTTGGGATGGAGGTAGGAGCCCGTTTTCTGAAAGACCAGCTGGAAGGGGCCAACCCAGAGGAGGGAGCGGGGGCCACACAGAGCAGAGAAGCCCCCACCTCAGGCTTCCCAGAACTCAATGGGTGGGTCAGTAAGGGTCTCCTTCTCCCGCTCCGGGGGGGGGGGGGGGAGGAGTCTGGAGAAATCCACAGCCAGGTGCCTGAGTGCACAGCCTGATGGCCTTGGCTAAGGGCCACGCTGCCAAGAAAGAATTCACCAGGACCTCTTATCCCAAGCTCCAAGTCTCCAGTTCCTCCAGTCTCAGGCAGTGTCAGAGATGGATCATGCGAATGTCTCTAGGACTCCGCAGTTCAAAGAAAGAACTTGGCCTCTGCCGCCTGCGTCCGATGACGGTCTCGGTTAGATGCCAGCATCTTTCCGTTCTTGACATTTTAGACAGCGCAAAATGAAATATATTCAGGCATCGTCTCTCAGTGAACATCTTCTGCCCATCCACCTGTTCATCCCTCTACCATCCATCCAGCCGTTTACTGAACACTTGACCACTTTGGAGTTTCCATTTTGCCAGGGACAGTAAGAGAAGGGTACACATGATCAGAGTACAGGACTCTGGATAGGAAGGTGCCGGGGCGCTATTACACTCAGCCTCGAGCATCCGGCGGACTCCCTGGCACAGGTGACATTTGCAGAGAAATCAAGGCACACGAAGAAAAGGCTAATGAAATAAAGTAGAGGGAGGCCTTGAGTGGAAAGCGGAAGACAGGACACATGTGGAGGAGGGGAAGGGCGTTGTTCTAGTGCAGCTGGAAAGAGGGTCCCCACTTGGTTACACAGGCAGGAGTGGCTTGCATTTACCGTGGTGACTAAGACCACAGGCCTGGCCCTGCACTTCGTAGCTGGGAGGCCCCGGGAAGACCTGTACTTGACCCTGTGACAGTACCCTCTCCCTCCTCCCATGCCATGTGGGGCGACGACCCCTCCCTCTCGGGGTTGTCCCCAGGGTTACATGAGCTGGCGCTCTTAGCTCTTTGGGCCTTGAGCCCATTGGGGGCTGTTTCCTCTGTGTGTGCACCTGTGTATATTATTAATCTTCAAAAACATTTTTGTTGCATACTTGAAACAGTTCAAACACAGACACAAAAAAAGTGAAATCGAAAGCATCACTTTTACCTCTGAATCTGTACCCAGTCCAAACACATATTCATATTTTTTTTATTATTATTATACAGGGGATTGAACCCAGGGGCATTCTACCTGTGAGCTACACCCAAGCCTTTTTTATTATATTTTTTTCTTTTGAAACAGGGTCTCACAAGTTACTAAGAGTCTTGTTAAGTTGCTGAGGCTGGTCTTGAACCTGTGATCCTCCTATCTCAGCCTCCCAAGTCCTGCGATGACAAATTTACACTACCACGCCTGGCTGTTTATATAATTTTAATTTGTACATGCACATTAGTTTGCATTCCTCTTTTTGCATCAAGGGCTGCTTCCTGCATACGTTCCCCATGCTGTGCTGTGGAAATCTTTGATGGTCTTCTGTGATGAGCATTTCAGCAGGCAGGGCTGGCTTCCTCATGTGCCTGCATTGACTTCTTGACTTCTTTCCAAACCCCCTCTGACTTAAATGAAGGCCCTGAAAACTTCCCTGGGTCTGGGATTTGAGAACCACTTCTTTGGAATCACTCACCATCCTGGGGTCTTTGGACTCAAGACTTGGAAGATGAAACAGAGCTTATGGGCTGACCTTTGCATTTTACCTGGATATAGGTGTTAGCCAAACATTTCCCAACTTCTGTGCAGTTATATGTGGCCCATGTGATTAATTTAAGACAGTGAACAATACGTAGGGAGTGCAGTTTGCTTGGAGATGCCCTGAAAATGAAGGCGTATGTCTTTCCTCTTTCCTGTTGAGTCGAATGCAGATCTAATGGCTGGAGTTGAAGCAGCCACCTTGGGCTGTGAGATAAACTTCACAGTAGAAGCTATACAGGGTGGGATAATAAAGAGTCCCAAACATGTTTGAGCATCATTTTAGCTCTGGGCTACTTACTCCAAATTTTATTTTTTGGTACTAGGGATTGAACCCAGGAGCATTCTACCCCTGAGCTACATCCCAGCCCTATTTATTTATTTATTTATTTATTTATTTATTTATTTATTTATTTATTTATTTATTTGGTACTGGGGATTGAACCCAAGGGCATTCTACCTCCAAGCTACATCACCAGCCCTGTTTTTTTATTCTTTATTTTGAAACAGGGTCTCACTAAGTTGCGGAGGGCCTCACTAGGTGGCTGAGGCTGGCCACGAACCTGGATCCTCTGGTCTCAGCCTCCCAAATGCTGGGATTACAAGCATGTGCCAGCACACCTGGCTCCCCAAATTTTAGAGAGGAATACACATTTATCTTAAGTCACTTCTATTTTAGAGTTTCTGTCACAGAAAAACTTAATCCTAACAGGAAGAGTTTCCCATCTCTTGTCTGTAGCACCTGTGTGCCAGAAATACTAAACTGCTTTGCAGGGCTGCCTGAAAGGTTTCTTCCCCTAAGAGAGACGGGAAGAAGGAAGGGAAGACAGCAGAGAGGCGGCTTTGCACTAAGGCTCTCCTTTCAAGGACCAGATTGCAAACATTTTTTCATGTCCAGTGTTTGTGAGTTGGGAATTTCACTAGAAGCTTCAGCTTCAGCCTGTTTATTCTGGTTTGTGCTTGTGACCCCCAAATCCTTCTGCTTTTCTTTTTTTTTTTTTTTTTTTTTGTGGCCCTAGAAATTGAACTCAGGGGCATTCTACCTCTGAGCTACTCTCCAGCCCTATTTAATTTATTTATTTATTGTACTGGGAGTTGAACCCAAGAACATTCTACCTCTGAGCTACACCCTCAGCCCTATATGTTTTTATTCTTTATTTTGAAACAGTCTCACTAAATTACAGAGGGCGTTACTAAGTAGCTGAGGCTGGCTCCTATTTTATTTTTTATTTGGAAACAGTGTCTCACTAAGTTGCTGAGGCTGGCTGTGAACCTGTGATCTTCCTGTCTCAGCCTCTCAAGTACTGGGATTACAGGAGTGCACCACCACGCCTGGCAATTCTTGTGCTTTAATGGGCTCATTGTGGCTGATCAAGCCATCCATGTCTCTTCCCCCAGCCTCAGTTTCCCCATCTGTGTTTTAGGTCCAGAGCTCTCCTAGGTTAACCCTTCCCGTGCTGATGTTCTGAGGCTCCTTCTGAGAGTGGATCTGTGCCTCACCTGAGTGGTGCCCGCATCCCTTCTGGCTGCCCTATTCACACAGCTGTGCACTGCCTCTGCTGAGCCTTTGTTGGGTGCCAGACTGGGCTGCACTGGAACTTGACCTCCTCTTTCCAGGGACAGCACAGTCCCACCCTGAGCCTGGAAGCATCTGCCCCAGGGAAGCACTAGGTCTGCATTTAAGGGACCCCAAGTACAGCCTGGGAGAAGCAGGTGGCAGTGTTCAGGGGGTGGGCCAGGGCCTCTTGAGTCCAGTCGAGTCTGGTTCCCCTGGCCCCAGCACCACCAGTACTAGAGCTCCCTATTCCAGAAACCCCTGATCCGGCCCCTGCTTGCAAATGATTGCATGACTCAGAGAGGGGAGGTGGTTCCCCCCGGGGTCACCCAACAGGACCAGGCCATTTTCACGGGTGAGGTAAACTGGTGCAGCAGCCTTCACGGGGGCCTCTAGAAGGTGCTGAGCTCTTTCCTCCCGAAGCACCTGACTCCACCTCTTGCAGGAAGCCTCCCGGCTGTGTCAGGCCTTGGGGCTGCGACAATCCATCATTGTGCAGGCTATCTACTGCTCAAAGGCACCTGGCTGAGGGCAGGGCAGGTGGGACATGAAATGTCATGCTCTTGCCAAGTGGGTTGGCCTGCACCCTGGGGAGCAAGGAGCACCTTTCTGTTTATACGGGAACTCTGGCCAGAGGAGACCCATCAGCACATCGGAACTGGCTGCTCAGCCCAGTAGCAGCTTCTTCTCTGTCTATGGCCCGCTAGATTCAAGCGCCTGCCAGGAACAGTGACTCTTCCTGGCCGGTGCAGGGGTGTCATTACCAGATCAGCACCGTGCGGGGCACAGAGCGCCGGCTCAGAGGACCTTTGTGCTGAGTGACAGTCCTGAGGCTTGGGAAGGAGGATCCAGGGCAGGGCTTGGTCGCTTGGTCGATGTTTGTTGAATGAATATGTGGCAGGTTAAGGTCAAGGAGACAGCAAAGATAGAGGGCCTCTGGAATAAGGGGCGGGGCCACAGCAGAAGCCCTCATGGCAGAGGATGTGACTGGGAAACCACAGGTCCACCTGGCCAGGTCCTCCACTGCAGAGACAGGGCAGAGTGGGCACCGTGCAGGGGAAGCGATGACACCCCCAACCTCCTCCCCGCCCTTCTGTGCCGGCCTGGCAGTGACCCTAGGACCCTGTCTTGGGACATGGGCCATAGATAGTGCTGGGGCCCTGGGATGCAGGATGCCAGGTGGGGGCAGGGTCGCTGCAGGCGGCGGGGCGTCCTGTTCAGACCTGAGAGGTGCCAGGTTTCCCAGGCACAGGCGGGGAGTGGGGGAGCAGCAGGGCGTGTTGGGGGAGCCACAGCGAGGGAGGTGAGGCCAGGACACAGCCCCAGAGGTCTTGGAGATTCTGCTAAAGTTGAGCTCTGTAGTGAGTTGCTATGCTGGGACAAAGAGCCACAGACAGTGGCTTAAAAGGGAAATTGATTCTCTCCCAGTTTCAGAGGCCAGAAATCTGGCATCAAGGTGTGAGCAGAGCGGCACTCTCTCCCTAAGCCCCTGGGCAGCGACTTTCCTCTCTTCTCAGCTTCTGGGGGCCCAGGGAGTCCCCCCCCCCCAGCTGAGTTGCTTGGCTGGGGCGGCATCCCTCCCGCGGCCTCGTCTTCCCATGGAGTCTTCTCTGTGTGTCTCTGCATGTCCCTCCTCTTCTTAGAAGGACACCAGTCCAATAGGTGGCAGGCCCACCCTACTCCCATGTGACCTAATTCTGCAATGACACTTCTCCGAATAAGGCCGCAATTCTGAGGTTCTAGGGGTCAGAATGTTGTATCTTTCCGGGGACTCAACTTACTTAGCCCATCATGAACTAGAATTCACAGAATAAAATCCACTCTCTCCAGGCTATATATACTATACTTCTGCACATTTTGACAACACAGTCACACAGCCGCCACCCGACCAGGACACTGAACAGTTTGATGACACCCAGAATCCCCTGCGCCCCAGTGCTCCCAGGCTGCTTCTTCCTTGGGGTTTGCTCCGCCCACGTCCTATGAGTGGCAGCAGAGGGTGCGCCCCTCTGAACCTGACCGCGGGTCTCTGTGGTCCCTTCCTCTGATCGCATAGAGTACTTCACGAGATGGACGTACCAGTTTTGTTTATCCACACCCCTGCTGAGGCCCGTGTGGCTTGCTTCCAGTTCGGGGTGATTACAGATAAAGGCACCGCAAATATTTACACACCGATGAGTTTTCATCAGGAGCCTGCTGGGGCTGCGCTGGGGCTGCTGTGTGAAGGGATGTGGGGCCAGAGCCCAGGAGCCCGCCGCAGGGTTCTCTTAGCCGCCCTGGCGACTGGGCCAGGCCGGGCAGTGGGGGCAGGGCAGGTGGGCTCTGGGGTGGCCACCATACGGTGGGGTCAGGGCTCACGTTCCAGTCTCTCCTCACTTTCTTCATCTGTAAAGTGAGGATCATCATGGTTCCTAATGCGCAGTTGCTGCAGTGCCCGAGTTAACATGTATGGAGTCGAGAACACGGAGGAGAAGGTGTTCAGGACACGCGAACCTTTTCTTTTTTTTTTTCCAGTACTGGGGATTGAACCCAGGGGCATTCGACTTCCAATCTACACCCCCAGCCCTATTTTTTATTCTTTATTTGAAACAGGGTCTCACTAAGTTGTGGAGGGCCTCACTAGGTAGCTGAGGCTGGCCTTGAACCCGGATCTTCCGGTCTCAGCCTCTCAAGTACTGGGATTACAAGCGTGCGCCACCACGCCAGGCTCCCGGCTCCCATGAACCTTTTCTGTGGTCTTCTGAAGGGCCCAACTCCACGCCTCTGCCCACGTCACTGGTTGCGTTAGCAATGGGCTGGTTTACAGTGGCCCTGTGGGCTCCTGTCCAGGTTGACCACAGTTGGTGCCAGTTATCACGTTTACAGCGGGTTCTCATGGTTCACAGATTCCAGGGGCTAGGACCCATCTGCCGGCCTGCTGAAATGTATTTATACCACCCAGATCAATGCATGCAGTACATTCCAGGTCATTCGAGGATACGCACGAGGCCCTGAAGATCAGCGGCACTGCCAGCAAGTGCTAGCAGAGACCTATTTTTTTTTTTTTTTTTTTGGTAGTACTGGGGGTTGAACTCAGGGGCATTCTACCTCCAAGCTACACCCCAGTCCTATTTTTTATTCTTTATTTTGAAACAGGGTCTTACTAAGTTGCGGAGTGCCTCACTAGGTAGCTGAGGCTGGCCTCGAACCCGGATCCTCCGGTCTCAGCCTCCCGAATGCTGGGATTACAAGCATGTGCCACCATGCCCGGCAGCGGAGACCTATTTCGTGTCATGTTTTTGCATTTTTGTGATTCTTTGCTAGTGATGTCACTGTTCCAAATGGCTCCCAGTGTAGCACTAAAGAGCAGTCCAGGGTTCCCGAGGGCGGACACGGCTGGGAGGGGTCTTGGGGAGAAAACACACAGCTTGATAAGCTTCCTCCAGACCTGGGCGATGGTGCTGTTGTGTGTTCAATGTTAACGAGTCTAGGATATGTATTCAGTGAAGTGAATACAATGGGCAAACACACGGAAAGCGAGGTGATGTATTGATTTATTGCCCAGGGCCTGCAGGAGCAAACCTGACCCTGCGTTCCCTGGGGGCAGCAGGTCAGTGTCCACTAAGTCAGTGTTCCTGGTGACTTGACATCACGAATAAAGAGAGCTTGCTGCATCTGTGTCGCGTGGAGAAACCCTCCAAACCTCCTCGTCTGCGCCTGTGGGTTAAGAAGTGCCGCCATGCCTGTGATCTTTCTGGAGAATGCACAGGTCCTTGGGGTGTTCTCTCTCTCCTAGTCTTGGGGCTGTGGTCCTCTCTCCTCTCCAGTGAAATCTGAGCTTGGGAAGGACAGAGTGCCAGGGGGACAGTGGTCCATGCACGCGCTTCATGTGTGGTTCTAGCGGGAGAATTCTTGGGGGATAGCTGAGCCAAGGAAAATAGAGGGCGGGAATTCTCCCTGTGCACGCTGACTGCGCCCCAGCATTTGCTCTTTCCTCAGCTCATTGTCACAGGCCCCAGAGGTTGGGGTGACAGTGCCAGCTGGCAGGTGGGGAGACTGAGGCACCACAAGTGACTTAATGGGAGCTCTTGGCCACAGGCTGCAGAGCCAGGACCTGAATCCAGATCTGTCCCGGGCCAGAGCCTCCGCTTAGCCCCGAACCCTGCACCCCATCCTGGTGCTGCCCCCCCCAAGGTCCAGAGTGCCCGGATCCTAGAAGGGCTGCTGCTGTGACCTCCCCGGCCCTCCCAGCCCTACTGAGGGGGTGACCCCCCATTCTCCCCAAGTCAGCCCTATGCCAACAGGCACTGAAGAACCCCAGAGGTGCAGAAAGAGGTGCCAGCCTCATCTGCTCGGCTCTCCCCTGCATGTGCTGGCAGCCCCCACTCTTGGAGTGTCTGGGGCTCATTTCAACCTGGGTGGGGTAGAGGCTGTTCATCACGCCTCAGGACTCCTCCTTAGAGCTCCCTGGCCTCCCAGTGCCCCCAAAGTTAGTCGGGCAGCATCCTGGTCAGTGGGTCAGCACCCAGACACTGTCGAGGGTGCAGCTTGTGAGCAACGGGAGTGGGCTTCTCACAGCTCTGGGGTCTGGGAGTCCAAGGTCAAGGTGCAGGCAGATGCAGTGTCTTGTGAGGGCCACTTCCCGGCTCCCCAACAGCCGCCTTGTGGGGTCCTATGTGGCAGAGGGGCAGGCAGCTGGGGGGGCTCTTATAAGGACACGAATGCGGTTCTTGAGGGCTGCCTCATGAGCTGGTCCCCTCCAAAGGCCCCGCATCCCACCACCATCACAGGGGGGCCGCCTTTCAGCATACTCCTTTAGCGGGGACACAAACACCCAGGGGTGGCAGCCTCCCCACAAACACTCCTCAAGGAGACTTCGTGGTGCACCAGGGGTGACTGTGCAGACTTAAAATTTGACAGGGAGCCTGGTGCAGTGGGACAGCACCTATGATCCCAGGACTTGGGAGGCTGAGACAGGAGGATCACGGGTGTGAGGCTAGCCTCAGTGAATTATTGAGACCATCAGCAACGTAGCGAGACCCTGTTTCAAAAGGAAAACTTAAAGGGGCTTGGAGAATCCTCGGAGGTAGAATGCCCCTGGGTCCTGTCCCCAGTACCAAAAAGAAAAAAGACAAAAATCTGATGGTGACAGGTGACTTCTGTGCTGACATGGAAGAAAAGACTAAAGGTGATCTCAGGCTGGGAGGCGGGCCAGACAGAAGCATGACGTTGCAGTCAGCCTGGGACACGCTCGTCATGTATTCCCCAGGGAAGTGTGGTCTCGACAACTGTAGGTGGGATCTGGGTGACTCAGTGTCACGGGGGGTGGGGGGATGTGATGCCTCATTTATCTCCTGCAGGCTGCAAGCAGCCGGTGTCCGGCACCTTTGTGATCCTGGAAGTGTCCATGGGGGGGGCGGTGACTGTGGAGAACAGCAGTGCCTTGTGACGCCCCTTCACTGCCCACCCCTGTAGTCACCGTCACCCTCCCTACAGCCCTGTGAAGCAGGTGGAGGCAAGGAACAGAGAAAACAGAGGCCCAGAGAGGGAGGGCAGCTTGCCCCAGGTCACACAGCAAGCCTGTAGCAGAGGCTAGAAGAGACCCAGACTCCCTTTCCAGGATGAAGCGCTTCCTGCCCTCCTCGGAGCTGCCCAGGGTGACCGGTGTCCACAGCAACCACTTGCTCTGCTGTGGCTGACTCCGGATGTCCTTTTTAGCCTCACAGCAGCCCCATGGGGTGGTCCTGTTAGTGGTCTGATTTTACAGACGTTGAAAGACCAGTCTTGGTGCGATGCAGCCGAGCACCTGGGTGAGCTCACCGAGGCCCCTTACCTCCACTTCTGGGGTGACCATGTCCACCACAAAGCTGCAGCACCCTCTGTCCCCCTCCCCAGCCCCCATGTCAGTGTGGGGGTGCTGGCTCCCTCCCTTTTCCCACCCCAGCCCCAGATGATGGGAACCACTGAGTGGACAGCAGGCAGGGCCAGAGGTGGGGTCACCAGGTCTGCAGGTGCTCCTGGAGGGGGGTGCCTTCAGGGTCAGGGGATCAAGCCTATTTGCTCCTGTCTTCCCACCTGGTAACCCTTGGGGAGGAGAAGGCAGCAGAAGCCGGGGGTCTCCGGAAGTCCAGGGCTCTTGAGGGGATGGGGTGGGGGGAACAAAGATCTGGGTGCAGAAGCCAGTGGTGACATACACGCAGCCTCAGGTAGCAGCTCGGAAGAGCAGGGGCCTTAGACACCAGGCCAGATGGCCCAGGGCTGGAATGGCCCTTCCAGAGGAATGTTCTGAAGAGAGTAGTTAATGGCAGTAACACTCGCTGTGTATGCAGCTTTCCTTCTTAAGATGTATCTTTCCTTTCTATTCGAATCGAAATCTTACAAGTAATACATGAATACTTTCTCTCTCTCTCTCTCTCACACACACACACACACACACACACACACATACACACACACACGAGAGACAGAGATTCAAACAATAGCGAAGTCTAGATCTGCACTATCCAGTCTCCTAGCTACTAGCCATATGTAGCTATTTTACAAACTAAGTGAAATCAGTTAAAATGGAGTCACAGTCACAGGAGCCACATTTCGAGCAACCAGAGGCCATGTGTCGCCCCGATGACTGTATGGATCGGGCAGATACAGAGCATTTCCATCGCCCCACGGAATTCTCCTAGACAGCACTGGCTAGACTGTCAACTAGGAAAAGCCCGCCGCCAGCCAAGAAGTGAGCTCTGGAATCAGTTTGGTTCCTTTGGACCCGGCTCATGTGTTGACATGTGTGTGGTATCCATGGAGACGGCATTCCTGAGTTTATAAAACCCCTCTGCGTACAGGATTCCATCTGATCTGCTCAGCCTCTTGGCCCTGTGGACAGGAGAATGATTTTCCCTTCTGTTTTTACAGATGAGGAAACTAAGGCACAGAAGGTGCCTGGGCCGCAGTCAGCGCAGGGTTGGAACAGGGTTGTTCCCTTGGTTTGTGCAGCCAGGCACGGGGGCCTGTGGCCTTCTTACACCCCCGCACACTCCAGTACATCCAATGTCAGAGACCCACAGACCAGCAGGTGCGCCCGGAAGTCTGGCTCCTGGGTGTCTGTTCTTCCATGTTTATTGTTTCCCCTCAAATTTTCACCTGTTATTTTCCAATAACGATAACCAATAGTACTAATACAGGTTCATTGTAAAAGTTTGGAACATACAGAAAAGGGCGAAAGAGACAGAATTTGGGATAATAATCATGTGACTGTGCACAGGTGGGTCTGTTTCTGGACTGTGCCATCCGGCTAACCTGTGTGTCTCTGCACCAACCCCACACCACCTGCTTTGTAGCAGGCCCTGACGGCCGGTAGAACAGACCCTTCTCCAAGGGTGCTGGTGCTGTTCTCAGCCCTTTGTCCTTCCCTGAACCCTTCCACAGGGCGCCGTTGGGACTCTCCTTGGGATAGCACTGACTCTGCAGGTCAAATTGTATAGAACTGATACCTTGAGCGCATGCCATCTCCCACCCCGTGAACAAGATCTCGCTTCCATCTCTTTATCCTCAGATTGTATGTGTTTAACGTTTCATCTGTAGTGTCCGCTGGAATCAGGGGCCCTTGGAAGGGTGATTCAGAATGTAGACGGTGGACTCCAGAACCTCAAGGGTCCATCTCCTGGCTCTGCCACTTGCTTGCTCTGCAGCCTGAGTGAGTTGCTCAACTTCCCTCCCAGGTTCTTCCTCTGTAAAATGGAAAGAACCCAGAGTTACCTGACAGGGTTCTTTGAAAGGATTAAGGTAGTTACCACATGAAAAGCAGGTAGAGCTGCACATGGCGGGCAGGAAAGAGCACACTGTGGAAACATTATTCACTTGTTTCTGAGAAGGTGATATGTTCATAAGATTCAAAATAAAAATATATGAAGATAAAGCTGTACAGTAAAAACGTCTACTCACCTTTGCCCCCCATGTGTTTGCTCCACCCCTGCATCTTTGTTGTTGTTTTTTTAATGCAAATACAAATACAAATACAAATAATTAATTCCCCCCCCCCCCAGCAAGGGAGCACAGCATACATACTATTCTGTACTTTGCTTTTGCCACTTAACTCCATGTCCTGGAACTCTTTCTTTATTAGTACACAGAGAACTTCCTCTTTTTTTTTTTTTTTTTTTTTTTTTCAGCTACTTAGTCTTCCATTTATTTATTCTGGTCCACTATTGATGGATATTAAGGTTGTTTCTGATCATTTCTCCATTGTGGTCAATGAGTGAATCCACTGAATATCAATGTATCATTTTTGCACCTGCAGGACTGTATCTACAAGGATAAGTTTCCCCAGTTCCAGTTACCTGTAAGGATAATTTTCCCCAGTTGCTGGGTTGAAGGGCATCTGTGTTTGCAATTGTGTCGGAAGTTACTAAATATCCCTCAAAGAAGGCTGCACTAATAATTAGCACCCCTGCCAGCTGTGCGTGACAGTGCTTTAGGGAACATTTTTAATGGCTGTGTATTATTTCAATGTTGATATTAAGTTGAACATCTGAAACTGCTTTCTCTGTAGGTTAGAAACTGTTATATGTTGCCAGTTCCCCACAGTACTAATATTTTCTTACCCATTGGATTGTTTTTCTGAGCACTGGCCTGAGACAAAGCCGGGCAGAGGCGGGGACCAGCATGGAGCAGGGGAATTCTTCACTGTTTAGTTGTGTCCAGTTTTCCACAATGGCGAGTCACACTTCAATGAGCATCCTTGTCCATTAAGCTGCATTTGCTTTTTAAAAGTACTTCTTTGAGGAAGATTCTAGAAGGAAAATAGCCTCCAGTGTATACAGAGTTCTCTGAATGGACTTGTACTGAGCCCAGCTCGACTGCACGTGTGAAATCCTCTTGAGGAAGACTTTTCAGTTTTGAGTCATTTCAATTGTTTTTTGAATGGGCTGGATAGTCATGTGGTTCAGATTCAAAAGGTACAGAAGGGTCCGAGGGAGGAGCTCTGTCCCACCTGTCCACCAGCCTGCCTGACCCCCAGGACACCACTTGATCCCTCTCCTGCCCGTCCTTGCAGAGTGGCCTCAGCTCATCCGACATGCACGTGTGACGGAGGTGCACATGCCTGCCCGTTGCCCTGCGTGACCTGGTCCCTGTGCCCTCCAGCCCCAGCCAGGACATGAGTCCCCACATCCTGTCTTCTTCCGTAACCGTCTCCATGTCCAGCGATGTTTCTGGGGACCTTTTGGAGCTGGGCAGGATACCTGCTGCTCTGTCTCTGTGTGTGACTGTTACTGTAATTATTATTACAATAAGCCTAGACTGGTGTCTGGCCCATAGTACGTGTTGGATCAATGCTTACCAAATGAGGGAATAAATGGGCGGTGATGCCATTGGATGTCACTGTCCTGCGCCCTTTGCAGACCCTGCGTAAGGTAGTGATGCATTTAGTCCCCATTTTAAATACAAGCAAATTGAGGCACAGAGGTGTAGTCACTGGCAAAGGCCAGCAGGCTGGGATTCCAATGCTTGTACTTAAACCATTAGGCCATACAGCCCATGTCAAACTAAAAGCTCCATTGCACACAGCACGGGGGACGGAATTGGTACAGCCACCTGTGAGCTGGGCCCGATGGGCATGGGGTGGGGTGGACGGCAGGACCGGCTGAATCAGTCAGGCTCTGGCAGCAAGGGGCTGGCATCTGGGAGCCAGAGGAGGTTCTACAGGGAGGTAGAAGAACTCAGACCCCTCGGGTGCTGTGGGTGTCCATGTCTCTCTCGACTGGAGCTCAGGGTGCAGATGGAGGGCCTTGACCCTTCAAGACTCCTATCAGAGCATCTGAGAAGTGGGGGCAGGGACAGGCTGGCCCAGTGGGAGCAGCCACCAGCAGGACCTCAGCACTGGACCGGAACCTCTGTGGGCTCTCCCAGGGCCTGTGTGGGGTCGGGGTGGGCTGGCGGAGCCCAGAGGGAAGAGCAGAGCCCCCAGCTAGACACAGGGAGCTGGGCAGTGCCCAGCATGCACCCTGAACAGCAGCCACCTGCAGCATACAGATGTGGAAAGTTCACAGGCCTTTGACCCACCAGGCCCCTTGATGTGGGCTGTGACGTGTGAACCGAGGCAGCCGGACCTGCCGTCACCACTTCCAGGGACCGGAAGACCTGCTGGAGCTGACTTCCGCTCTGAGAGGTTGTGGGCAGGAGCCACAGAGCTGCCCCCAGGCCCTGGGCTCACCCCCTGAGGGTCAGGGCCTTAAAGCTGTACCTTGGACCCTATTCCACCATGCAGGCCTTTGGCTTTCTGGGTAAGGATTTTCCACTGTTCTTGGAACCCCTTATATCCCCCCCCCCCCGCCACCCACCCAGAACTGGGCTGCAAGCATTCGTTGAGTGTTGATAAGGGCGATCTCTGAAACTGGCCACTTCTCTTCCATTCCCATGGGACCACAGCCTGGAGCTGTGTTTTGGGTCCTGCATGCAACGAAGCCGGGGCCAGAGGTGGACAGAGGCCACAGCTGAAACTCAGCTTCACACACATTCAGGAAAAAGGATCTGGCAGAGAGGAAGCCACGGAGAAGCTGGCCTGGCCGCCTGCCTTTTCTCAGGCCAGCCCAGCTCGAAAGAGACGCCTCGCCAAGGGTCAGCTGAGTCACAGAGTCCTGGAACTCACAGTGCTGGAAGGAACCTGAGTCCCCAGCCTAGCCCCGGCTCAACAAATACATAGCACAGCTGCTGCTGCTCTTCCCTGTGGAGCCCCTGGCAGACATCACTAGTAGATCCCTACATTCTCTCTTCGTCGAACTTTCAGCATAAATCTAAGCAGTGCTGCTAAGAAACTGGTGCTCAAGTGGACGTTCAACCTACTCACCATCCTGGATCCAGTCCAACACTCTAATTTTACTGAAGAGGCTGCAGAACCCAGAGGGAGGTAGTAAATTGCTCATTTGCACCACAAACAACAGAACCAGACCATGGTCTCCTGACTCCCAGCTCAGCGCTGTGTCCTCTCTAGGATGCCTGTTCTCCTAGTGAATATGGCACACATTATAGTACTTCCCATCCCAGAAACCCTGGTGACCTCCCTTCATCGCCACAGTGTGTTCCCACCCTTGGGATCCAAATTAATTTTCCCAAAGTATGGTATAGCGGTAGGAAGGCTGATGCTGCCTTGGGTCTAGTTACTAGGAATAGTATATCTAGATGAGGGAAGTGATGGTTAAACTCCTCTCTGTGACTCTAGGGCACACCCAGACGATCAATTGTTTCCCTCTTTGGGGATTCCACATTTCAGGAGTGTAGAGACAGAAAGGTACTCAGTATAGTCAGAAGGACAAAAGCAGTATGATGAGGAGACTCAAAACTACTCCGTGATTTATGGTTGATTTATTTCAACAAGGGTGACAAGACAGCTCAATGGAAAGAGAGTTGTCGCTTCAACAAATGGTGCTGGAACAGTTCGATCTCCACATGCAGAAGGATGCTGAACCCCTACCTCACACCATATATAAAAATCAACTCCAAATGGAACAGAGACCTAAGTACAAGAGCTAAAAACTGTAAAACTCTTAGAAGAAAATAGCAGTAGATTTTCATGACCTCAGATTAGGTAATGACACCAAAACCATAACAACGAAAGGAAAAATACGCAAATTGGGTTTCATCGAAATTCAAAACTTTCACATTTCAAAGCACATTCTCAATAAAATAAACACATTCCACAGAATGGGAAAATATTTGCAAATCATATATCTAATAAGGACCATATATTTAGAAAAAATATAAGAACTTACAACTGAAGAATTAACAACCCAATTCAAAAAATAGGCAAAGGATCTGAATAAACATTTCTCCAGAGAAGATAAAGAAATGGCCAATAATGAAAAGATACTCAGTATTAATAACCACCAGGGAACTGCAAATCAAAACCACAATGAGATTCTACTTCATACCCACCAAAATGGCCATAATCAAAAAGACAGACAAAAATGAGTGTTGGAAAGACTCTGGAGAAATTAGAATCCCATATACTGCTGGTGGGAATGTAAAATAATAGCACAGCCACTTTGGGAAACAGTTGGTACCTAGAAATGCTATCCCTAGACTTATCAAAGGACCTCACAATTGCATGCTAGATCAATACCAAGGGAGCTAAAAACACAGCTCCCATACAAAAAACTTGCAGATGAATATTAGCTACGTTATTGTTAATGTCCCCAAAGTGAAAACACCATAAATGTTCACCAACTGTTGATAAGTAAAATGTGATGTGGAATATTATTTGTCAATAAAAAGAAATTAAATATTGACCCCAGGGGCACTGACAAATTCTAGTAGCCCCTGCAATGTGGCTAAACCTTGAAAATGTTAGGCCAAGTGAAAGAAACCAATCGCAAAAAACAAAACAATGCCGGGCGTGGTGGCTCACGCTTGTAATCCCAGCATTCGGGAGGCTGAGACCGGAGGATCCGGGTTCGTGGCCAGCCTCAGCTACCTAGTGAGGCACTCCACAACTTAGTGAGACTCGGTTTCAAAATAAAGAATAAAGAATAAAAAATAGGGATGGGGGTATAGCTCGTAGGTAGAATGCCCCTGAGTTCAATCCCCAGTACCGCAGGAAAAAAACAACAACAACAACAAAAACTATAAAATGTATCCTTCCACTTAGAGGAAATAACCAGAACAGGCAAATCTATCAATCAGAGAGTAGAGTGGTGGTTGGGAGAGACTGGTGTGTCGGAAGCCGAGGGAGGGGCACCACGGGGAGGAAGCAGAGAGTGTCTGCTCCTGGGGAAGGAGTCTCTTGGGGTGAAGCAAATGTTCTAAAATTGGTTGTGGTGATGCTTGTGCAACACTGCGACTATTAAAAGGATTGAATTAGACATTTAAGGACTAATAAAAAAGAAACTATTCCATCCGCAAATTCCTGACAGTGTATGTCAGCTCCCAGCTCCGTGTCCATCTGGGGAAAGCGGTGGATAAAGGTCACCTCTCTGCAGCTGTATAGGAGAGGGACTGTTCCACCTGGAAGGCAGAGATGCCAGGATGGACATACACATACAAGCCATGTCCTCATAAGTGTGTGTGTGTGGGGGGGGGTGTCTATGGATGCAGGAAAGTTGACCCCACAGCCCTATAAAGTAACAAAAAACCAACAAGAGGAAAAACTTCAGGGAGACGGATTTCATCTCAATGGACATGGAGATTGCTTTGGGGGTGGGTTGCCTAGGAAGTGGGGAGCTCTTGTCCTTACACGCTTGTAATCCCAGTACTTGGGAGGCTGAGACCAGAGGATCCAGGTTCGTGGCTAGCTTCAGCTACTTAGTGAGGTTCTCCGCAACTTAGCAAGACCCTGTTTCAAAATAAAGAATAAAAAATAGGGCTGGGGTTGTGTCTCAAAGGTAGAATGCCCCTGGGTTCAATCCCTAGTTCTGCAAACACACACACACACACACACACACACACACACACACACGCAAGCATGCACTAAATGAATGAATGAATAAATAAATAAAATAGGGTGTAGCTCAGAGGTAGAATGCCCCTGGGTTCAATCTCTAGTTCTGCACACACACACACACACGCTAAACAAACTAAATAAATAATAAAATAGGGCTGGGGATATCCAGTACATCAACAAAAGGCCAAGAAGGGCAGCCGGAGTGGCCTGAGCTTATACCGTCAGAGGGAATGGCTTGGGAGCTTGGACACCACCTTCCCTCAGCTCAGGACATGCTGGGGACTTGGGGAAGGTGTGTGTGTGCATGTGGGCCTTTTGTTTCTTAATTGAAAGTTTCAAGCTGAGAAAAATCTAGAGAAAAGCATATAAACACCTGTGCAGCTTTGTGAAATCCTATCGTTTTGCCATATTTGCCTGAAAAAAAATTTTTTTAAATAAATAAATTGGTGGAGGCCTCCTCCATGCCCTCCCCTCTGCCCTGGGGGCCACCTATCATCCTGCATCTGCTGTGTGCCGGTCCACCAGGGCGTTGTGTGTGTTTTCATACTTTATATAAATGTTTGCATTCCTTCTGTAATCTGTTTGTTGCACTCCGCATGGTGGCTTTTTGTTTGTTTGATTCTAGGACTTTTTCTTTAAACTTTGACATGTTTGCAAACTCCCAAGAGAGTTACAGGAATAGAACACTGAATTCCTGAATTCCTCTGTGTAGCTTTTCCAGGGATCCAGCAGTTAGCAACAGTGTGTCCAGTTCGCTAGTTTTCTCCCTCTTGCTTTCTCCCTCTCTGTCAGTTGCAAACCTTATTTGCCTCCTCCCAAGACACACACTTCAGTGAGTACTTCTCAACTGCAAGGGCATTCTTTGATTCTGGGTACAAGAATGGAAATCATGGAATTAACATTCACCTGGTAATCAGGACTTTAAGAAAACCATGCCGGATGTGGTAGTGTATGCCTATAATTCCAGTACTTGGAGGTTGAGATGGGAAGATCACAGGTTCAAGGCCAGCCTCAGCGACTCAGTGAGACTCTCAACAGCCTCGTAAGACCCTGTTTCAAAAAAAAAAAAAAAAAAAAATTAAAAAGGGCTAGGGGGCCAGGCATGGTGGCGCACACTTGTAATCCCAGTACTTGGGAGGCTGAGACAGGAAGATCACAGATTCATGGCCAGCCTCAGCTACTTAATGAGACCCTGTTTCAAAACAAAAAATATAAAATAGGCCTGGGGTATAGCTAGGAGATAGAATGCCCCTGGGTTCAATCCCCAGTACTGCCAAAAAAATAAAAAGGGGCGGGGGGGGGGAGAGGCGCCGGGGATGTAGCTAGAGGTAGAATTCCAGGTTCAATCCCGAGTACCAAAAAAAAGAAAGAAAGAAAGAAAGTGGCGTTGGCCCCTAGTTCCAGCTGTGTGCTAATCCAGGGCGACTTCATAACTTCTTTATCCGTCTCATGATAGGAGCCCTGTTTTTTCCCATTCCCTCCCCATGAATGTTGTCGCTGTGGGGACCATCTTCACTGCCACCCATTACCTGCATGTCCCCACGGACAGGCTGCCGGGACGTGGCTGATTCCGCAGGCTGCTCTCATTCTTGGGGTCGCCGACCCCTTGGTGCTCCAGGGGTTCCTTGGGGCCCAGCAAGGGTCTCACCCACCGGCCTTGGGCTGTTTCCTGTGTTACCGCCATGGCCAATGAGGACCAGGTGAGCAGGGCCCGGGTGGGGACCGGGGTGGTGAGACAGGGACCACCACAGGGACAAAGGACAGCTGCGCCGAGGTGGGCGCCCTGCGTGTGTTCTCAGAACGTTCTAGTCATTTAATCTGCTGCGCAGGGTAAAGCTCTTGGTTGAGTGCACCGATCGCCATTAGCCTGGCCGGCCCTGCAGGTGACCAAAAACAGCTCCCTTCTTCAGGAGGCCGGCCCAGCCTGGTGGGAGCCGTGTCCCCCTTTCTGTGTCCCCAGTGAAAGCTGTGCCTGCATGCTGGCTGCTTGACGCACTTTCGTTTCCATCGACACTGGGTCAAAAGATCCTGGTGTCCAGCACCAGCAGGACAAGGTTGGCGACCGTCCCCAAAGCACAAGTGTTCTTGGAGAGATGGGTATGGCCCTGTAAGTTATCTGGCTGGAATAATGACAGGCTGAAATATTCTCATGGGCCAAGTAATCACCAGCTCCCTTGTACACATCAGAAAACTGTTTATTTGAGAAGTTTTGTTTTATTGGTGCATTGTAACCATACATCTTTGTTGGATACAAGCTGGTAAAAGCATGCACACATTTCTCATTTAACCCTTCCCCAATTCCTGCCCCATTCCTTTGCCCTCCCTCCTTCTCAAGTTCAGTTTAGTGATTGACTTTGATATGTTTGTGAAAGTGTATCATGTGCATTAGGGTTTCCCCCAGCCCCCTCCACCCTTCACCTTCAGTTAATCACCTTCTTGGCTCATCTAAGGTTTCTCCTTCTGTCTGGAATCCCTCTTATGTCCCACTGTCTCCCTAGCTTCCTCATATTAGGGAGAGATTAGCCAATCACAAAAAGTAAAGAAGTTTTTTTTCAAGAGGCTGAGACAGGAGGATAGCAAGTTTGAGACCAGCCTTAGCAACTTAGTGAGGCCCTCAGCAACTTTGTAAGACCCTGTTTCAAAGTTAAAAAAAAAAAAAAAATAGGGCTGGGGTTGTAGCTCAGAGGTAGAATGGCCCTGGGTTCAATTCTCAGTAACACACACACAGACACAGATTTTTTTTCATCATAGAAGTAATACATAATTATTATAAAAATTTCAAGTACCCCCTGTACTTCTCAGAAATGATTATTATTAATGATGTCTTGCATGGCCTTCTGTAACTTATTTTCATGAATATTTATATGTCTCTGTGTATGTTTGTATATATTTCCAAATGAGATTTAAAAAAAATAAACTTTCTCTGCTGGGTACTACAAGGATACACAAACATGGGAATGTTAACATTTTTTTTCTAAATTTAAAAGTTTAAACATGCTGGGCAAGGTGGCTCATGCCTGTAATCCTAGTACTTGGGAGCCTGAGACCGAAGGATTGCAGATTCAAGACCAGCCTCAGCAATTTAGTGAGACCCTGTCTCAAAATAAAATACAAAATAAGCCAGGCGTGGTGGCACATGCTTCTAATCCCAATACTTGGGAAGCTGAGACAGGAGGATCATGGGTTCGCAGCCAGCCTCAGCATCTTAGTGAGGCCCTCTACAACTTGGTGAGACCCTATTTCCAAATAAAAAATAAAATGAGGCTGCATGTGTAGCTCAGAGGTAGAATGCCCCTGGGTTCAATCCCCAGCACTAAATGAAATATAAAATAAATAAATAAAATATAAAATAGGGCCAGGAATGAGCTCAACGGCAGCACATCACTGAGTTCAATCCCCACAGTACCACAAAAAGTAAAAATAAAAGACTAAATGATTAAACATTTTTAAAAAATTTAATACAGCGGTTAGAAGCACAAATTCTAGAGACAGATTGCCCGGGTTTGAATCCTGGCTCTGCTATTTATTGGCTGTGTGGCCTTGGGTGGGCTATTTAACCTTTCTGTGCCTCACCAACCTTGTTTTTGCGTGAGACTATTAGGCGTAGGCTAGTTGTACTTGTTTCTTAGGGCTGCAGTAGCAAGCTACCACTAAAATAGCAGCCTAAAATAGTAATAACTCACTTTCTCACAGTTCTGAATGCCACAAGCCCAAAACTTCACGGTGTCAGCAGGGTTGGACCCCCTGGAGGCTCCGAGGGAGGGTGGATCTGCGCCTCTTTCCTGGCGCTTGGAGGTGGCATCACCTCTGGGTGCTTGGCTTGGGGCATCGTGACTCCAGTCTCTGCTCCCACCTCTGCATGGATCGCGCCTGTCTCTGCATCTTTCCTTCTCTTTATAAAACCCCTCTCATTGGATCTCATCTCAGGATCCTTAGCCTCATTACATCTGCGAAGGTCCTTTTTCCAAACCACGCTCACAGGCCCCGGGGGTGAATATTTGGACACATGTTTTGTGGGGACGCAGTTCAACCTACAGCAGGTGTGAGGATGGCTGGGCTCACAGAACACGTGTGGTGCTTAGGTCGGGCACTGTGTGTAGTGGAACGCCAGGTGCCTGCTAGTGGCATTACCAGGCCTTCATTCCTCCTCCCTCCCTCTCTCCCGGCACCCCATGCCCTCTGTGTACTCCTGGTACCTGTCCAGAGCCATCCGGCCACTCCATGGCACTTACTGCTGAGCCACGCCTGGCCCTACTGGCCCAAGGGTCCTCCGAGAGCAGGGACTCAGCCTCCATCCCTGTAGACCCCCTTTGTCCTGTTGAAGCTGGGTCAGGATCCTGGGTGGGGTGGCCACAGCCTTTTCCTGGTCCTCTGCTCCTGTCCCCCTCTCCCTCCAAGCTCTGACCAAACCCAGACAAGGGGCCTCAGTTCTCTTCCCAGCAAAGCTGCACTGGAGCTCCCCAGCCACTCAAGGAAGTTTCCCCAGGGCTGACACAGGCCACCCAGAGCCTCTTCCTTCCAGAAGGGCGGCACTGGGCCAGGGCGGGCCCACGCTGCCAGGCTCACTGCTGTGACCCCGTTTTGGGCTACTCCCTTCGGGCATCCTCTTCCTGCCTGGCTTTAGTGGGCCTGGAACAGACACAGGCCGCCTCCAAGGTCTGGAGTTCCCAGAAGCCTGGCCACTTCTTCCCCTAAGCAACCGGACCCTGAGTCCTTGAGGCACCTGCCGTCCGGGGTGTGGGTTCTCCTGAGCATCCGGCACCTGGTGCGGTACCTGGGTATCCATGGACAGCGTGGGATGGGAGGCTGTTAGGCCTGGCCCAAGCTCCTTGTTCTGTGTGGAAGGATTTCTCTTTGTGATGGAGCACCTCTAAAGCTGCTGAGGCTGATGATTTTACAACCTCGATGCCGTTCCAGACTCAGGCTCCTATCGCCGCCTTTGCCCCAGCGCTTGGCAGGACTGGAGCCTGGCCGGTGAGAGGGCGGCCGGGGTGTCAGACTTTCTGCTCCACCATCAGATGACAGACTTGGTCCCATCTACTCTGAGCGACAGTCCCTGACAGTTGGAGCTGATGTGGCTGGGCTGGTTGACAACAGTAATCACAGCCCATAAACCAAAGCCTGGCATGGGGCCAGCTGGCCGATTCCGCCCTTCCACCCGCTCCCGGCTCCCTCCGTCCCTGGCACGGCCCTTTTGACAGCTCGCGTGTCCTAAGGCAGCTACCTGGCTCCTTCACCCTTCCTTGGCCTGCTCAGAACAGGTGCCACGTGGCTTTGCCTCTTAAAACTCTGTCTCTCCTGTGACGGATTGCAAGGTCTGGAGCTCCCTAGCCACAGCAGCTCCTTGGGTGACTTCTAGACCTTGCTCAAAGGCGGAGGGCAGCTGCCTCTGACCTCTCACAGATTCCTCTCCACTGGACATCCCGCTGTGCCGACCCAGCTCGCAGGGGCCCCCAGCAAGCCTCCCTTGGCCCTGGGAGGGAAAGGAGGACATCGCAGAGGCCGGGCATTCCTGGAAAGCAAGGTCCTAGAGCCTCGGCCTTTCCAGTGTTTGGGCCTCTGCGACCAAGGTTGCCCTTCAGAACTCCACGGCCAGGTGTCTGGGACGAGCCCGGGGCGTATTTATCTTTTCATCGCTGCCAACTGGGCTCAAAGCACGAAAGGAGCCCTGCCAGTGGTTTGTTACCCTGCCAAGGAAATTGGGGTTTCTTGGCAATTGTGTCAGCACTCAAGTCAGGCCATGTGTCTCCCAGGCACTTGAACTTGTGGGTTACCGCCAGGGCCAGATGTTGTCTTGGGCTCAGACACATACTCCAGTCACTCCAGTCCAATGTGCCAAGTCCTAAAGTCAAGGCTACAGAGGGAGAGGATTGCAGCAGGGAGAGAAGAATTCCAAGTGCAGAGTGGGAGGGACAGGAAAACAATAGCTAACATTTACTGAAGTAGGCGCCATGCTCGGTACTTAACAGACATCTCGATAAATTTCCCTGGTAACCCCTTTTAAGCAAAGATGATCATTTCTTTTACAGGTGATTAAGCTGGAGACTAGAGAGGTAAAGGAACTAACCAGAGGTCACACAGCCTGAATTTGAACCTCAGGCTATTAGTATAGCTACTAGGCCTCATCTGAGTGGGGCTTAACAGATGGGGAGAACTCTATTCTCAATAGTTTCCCATAAAAATATGTTAAACATACAGAGGAGTTGAAAGGATTTTGCAGGGAATGCCCGTATACTCACCACTTACCCTCTACATTATTTGCTTTATTACATATTTTTACCCAGCCGTGAGTCACCTCATTTTTGAAGAGTTATAGACCCCCTGAATGTATAAGCATGTGTATCATTAACTAGAGTTCAGTATTTATGTGAACAGAGTTATGGCTCTTTTTTATAGCTCTGGTGTAAAATTTATATGTGAGCAAAGTAAATGCGCGTATCTAAGTATACTGTTTGAGCGTCATATAAATCGGTTCATATGATACAGACACTTGCGTCTGGCTTCTTTGACTCAGCATAATGCTTTTGAGATTCATCCCGTGATCATGTGTATCAGGAGTTCCTTTTTATCACTGACAACTAGTCTGTCCTATAGACCTACCACAGTTGACTTATCCTTTTTGCCACTGATGGACACCTGGACTGATTTTGAACTGCTGTAAGTGTAGCTGCTATGACCATATATATATACAAGTCTTTTTCCAGATCTATACTTTCATTTCTCTGGGGCGTACACCTTAAAGTGGAATGGCTGGGCCATAGAGGAGATGCATCATATTTAGGTTTATGGAAAACTGCCGCATCTGCTGGGTGTGGTGGCGCATGCCCGTAATCCCAGTACTTAAGAGGCTGAGACAGGAGGATCACAGGTTCGAAGCCAGCCTCTGCAACTTAGTGAGACCCTGTTTCCAAATTTGAAAAATATAAAATAGGGCTTGGGGTGGGGTGTAGTCTGGAGGTAGAGTAGAAGGCCCCTGGGTTTCATCCCCAGTACCAAAAAAAAAAAAAAAAACCTGCCGTGTCTTTTCCCAGAGTGGTTGTCTCAATTTACATTTTCACCATTAATACGTGAGAGTTTTGATTATCTCCCGCCCTCACCAACAGATGGTGTTGTACTTTTTAATTTTGGCCTTTCTAGTGGTTGGGTCGTGGTGTCACATTGTGGTTTTAATTTGCATGTTCCTAATGACTGAGGACTGTGAGTACCTTTTCACCTGCTTATTGGCCCATTTGTAAGCCTTTTTCTTTAAAGAATCTATTCAAATTTTTTTGACATCCCCCTCCCAAAGTGACTTGCTGGATCTCTGTTAGACACATGCTTTGTAAATATTTTCCCCAGGCTGGTGGGCAGCAGTTTTGAACATGGACACGGTTGACCTTATCCACTCTTTCTTTTGTGGTTTTTGCTTGCCGTGTGCGATCAGAGGCCTGGAGACCTTTGTTTACCAGCTGGAGAGGACCTTGTGTGGGAGAAGTAGAATCCAGCAGGAAAGGCTGCAGGTGGAGGAGCAGGCGGGAAGCATGCATTGCTGGGGTGACGGAGAACAGCCTTTGAGGGGGCATCTTTGGGGATGGGGCCCAGAAAGAGAATGCCTGAAACGTTAAGGGACTGGCCTGGATTCTTCCATCAGCGGGAGCAGGGAGAAGAGGCAGTCACAAGGGAGGAGGGTGACACGTTCCCGTGATTCACCCTGGAGCCTGGGGCAGAGTTTCCACTGGTCACCCTCAGAGCAGTAGCCTTGCTCCTCAGGAAGCAGGAGAGACTGCAGGGAGAGGGAGGAGATTCCCTCGGTGGACCATCCCTGAAGACTCCCCAGGTCCCAGCAGGTCTCATTTCTTCTTGCCCAGGAAGCCCAAGGGCTGGTCTAGGGGAGCACTCGGCCCTGGGGGAGGTGCTGCGATACATAGGTTTAGAGCCTGTGCTCCCAGTGGCCCCAGGATCCTCAGGGGCCTCACTCTGCACCCCTCTGGCCTCAGCTCCCCCCTCAACCCCCTTGAAGTTTCTCCGAGGGCAGGAGCTCAGGGCTGTGAAGCTTGCTCTTCCTTCGGCCTGGACATCTCTTCCTGGATCCTGTCTCAGCCTCCCAAGTACTGGAATTACAAGCGTGCACCACCACACCTGGCTCCTACAATATTATTTCAGCATATGATCAATATAAAACATCGTTAATGAGCCATTCATTCATTCATTCGTTCATTCATCATAAGTCTTCGAAAGCCCGCGTGTATTTTGCACACACAGTTGGCCTCAGTTTTTTGGATAGCACAGGTGTTCTCTCTCAATGCAGGTGGTAGTTTCATGGGTGTAGACGTGTAAAATGAGGTTGCTCATACGCTAGAGGTGTGTGCATTTCACTGCTCATAAGTTTTTCTTCAATTAAAAATATTTTTAAAATCCTCTTCAGGGCTCTACTCAGAAGCCACCTGTGTTTTCCTGAGCCCACCTGAGTTGAGCTTAGCCACTCGTGTGACAACGTGTCCCCTCCTTGTTCTACAGCCGGCTGTTTCTGTGAATGTCCCACCCACTTGGTTATAAGCACCTTACGGTGGAGACCATGGCCTGTTCATTTTGTAGTTTCCTTGAGGGCCCCTGACCACATAAATGCTAAATACTACGGTTGACTTTAAGATCCCCATTTGTTGTGCACCCTCCCTGGACGGGCTGCAGGACTGGGCAGGTTGATCATTCCATTCTGTTTCTCAGTCCTATTCCAGATGTTGGCAGAGGAGAGGGAGAAGAAGAGGAAGAGGAAGATGGCGTGGGACTTTGTCTGCCAGCCAAACCAAAGAACTGCCTTCCACCTCGCCGGGGTATCAGCGTGATGGAGAAGTTGGTCAAAACGTGCCCCGTGTGGCTGCAGCTGGGCCTGGGCCAGGCAGAGGCAGCCAGGATCCTGCACCGGGAGGCAGCCGGGGTGAGTCGGGTCTCCACACCTGCCAGTGGAGGCAGGCACCCGGGAGGAGCTCAGACCACTCCCTGTAGAAGCAGCGGCTGCTGACAGCTGCCCATCTGCTTGCCTTTCCTGCCTCGATCTGCTTTTCAGCCACTGTGTGCTTTTCCAGAATGCGGGGGTGGGGGCTGCAGGAGGACTGGTTTCTGTTTTGGGGAGCAAGAAATGTGTGGCTGGCTGGGCTCTCTGGGCATTTGGGTGCCGTCAGGAGAACCATGCCGGCTGGCTGTGACCCAGGAGCCCAGCCAGGCGACCAGGGTCCAGAGGGTCAGAAGAAGAAACCTGGGTGGAGACCCTCTAATTTCACAGATGAAAATAAAGGGGCTGTGTTGTGGTCAGAAGCTGTTTGGGAATCTGGCTCTGTGAGTTGGACAAATGAGTTGTTTTTCGAGCCTTGGTTTTGTCACTTTGAAAAGGGGACATTAACATTCCCTATCCATCCATATATGATGGATGGATAGGTGATCAGTAGATGATGGAGAGATGGATGATAAATGAATGCATGAATAGACAAATAGATGATCGGTGGATGGATGGATAGATGGATAGACAGATGATGGATAGATGGATGGGTGAATAGATGCTGGGTGCATACATAGATAGACGATGCTGGGAAAACCCTTTGCTGTACAATATCGCTCCCATAGGCCCTTGCGAAATTCCATCGCCATATGAAAGCTGCAGGTACCATGGGCAGACCCTGTGAGGTGATGGCTCTCAGGGGCCTCCTGGCTCCATATCTGGGCAGCACCAGTGAGAGGCAAGGCCCCATGGTGCCTGCAGCCAGTGCTCAGTAGGCTGCAGACCCAGCCCCTTGTCCCCTGAATCTGTGTGGCCTTGACTGCATCCGGCCCCTCCCCCAGCCTCTACCTCCCCTCCCTGCAGCCTGCGTCTCCGATAAGGTGTCGGTGTCGGAATGAAGTGATTCTTTTTTTTCTTTTTTTAGAATGGTTTTAGATTTATGGAAAAGTTGCAAAGATAGTACAGAAAGTTCTAGATACTCCACCCTGGGTGTCTCCCTCCATGAACAGTAGCCGCAATGATTGAGCTAATCTTGATACATTAGTACAAACTACAGTCCCTACTTCAGATTTCCTTAGTTTTTATCTACTGTCCCAGGATCCCATCCAGGTCACACGTTCGCGCGCGCGCACACACACACACACATACACACACACACACACACCACGTCTCCTTAGGCTCCTCTTGTTACGACAGTTTCTCAGACTGTTTTTGGATGACCTTGATAGTTTTGAGGAGGCCTGGTGGGGTGTTTGGTAGGACGTCTCTCCACTGGGATTTGTCTGGTGGTGAGACTGGCTTTAGGGGGTCGGGGAGGAGACAGGGAGGTAAAGTGCCATCATCATCACATCCTAACGAGGATGACTACTATCAGCATGACTCACCTGGCGACCTTGGCCTTGACCCCTGAGATAGCGCTGAAGATGCCCTTTGTCAGGGTTCTTCACTTCAAAGTTACTCTTTTTCTTCTCTTTCCGTGCTGACCTCTTGGAAAGGATGTCATGGTGCTCAGCCGCCCGCCCATTAACGAGTGGGAGTTATGCTCTGCTTCCTCCATCAGAGATCTCTATAAGTTATTTGGAATTCTTCTGCACACGAGATTTGTCGCTCGCCCCGCCCCCTGTCTATTTATTTATTCAATCATTTAGTTATACCAATAGGGAGTCATGAATCCTTATTTCATAGTTTGGGTTACAGTACAATTCTACTTGAATTATTTTGTCGCTCAGAAATAAGCCAATGTAAAGACCCCCCAACCTTGGCCATTGGGGGTCTTTCCATTGGTTCCTGTGTCCCTTTGACGAACCCCCATTAGAGAGAGAGAGATTTATTAGAATCCTTCCATACTTTATGGCCATACAAGATGCTACAGCCTCAACTCATATACATCCTGCCACAGTCCTGGGATCTGCCATTTCTCCAAGGGGCCTCCCTGCTTCCCTTTTTTGAGGGTGATCTTTTTTTTTTTTTTGCGGTACTGGGGATTGAACTCAGGGGCATTCTACCTCCAAGCTATACCCCCAGCCCTATTTTTTTATTCTTTATTTTGAAACCGAGTCTCACTAAGTTGCGGAATGCCTCACTAGGTAGCTGAGGCTGGCCGCGAACCCGGATCCTCCAGTCTCAGCCTCCCGAATGCTGGGATTACAAGCGTGCGCCACCACGCCCGGCTTGAGGGTGATCTTAGAAACCAAGAGCTGGGTGCCATGTGTGTGTACTGCTGTTGGAGTGTCACTGCTTCTAGGCCAAAGGTGGTTTTTTGTTTTGTTTTGTGCTGGGGATTGTAACCCAGGGGTATTCTACCTCTGAGCTACACTCACAGCCCATTGTTAATTTTTTATTTGGAAACAGGGTCTCACCAAGTTGTTGAGAACTTCATAAAGTTATTTTGAAAGAGTCTCACTACTTTGCTGAGGCTCTTCTTGAACCTGTGATCCTCCTGTCTCCACCTCTCTAGTACTGGGATTACAGCTGTGCACTACCACACTAGGTCTAAAAGGTGGATTTTTTTTTTTTTTTCCAGTACTGGGGATTGAACCCAGGGGCATCCTACCTCTGAACCACACCCCCAGTCCTATTTTATTTTTTATTTTGAAACAAGCTCTCACTAAGTTGCAAAGTCCTCACTACGTAGCTGAGGCTGGCCACAAACTTGTGATCCTCCTGTCTCAGCCTCCCAAGTACTGGGATTACAAGCATGCGCTCCCACACCTGGCTCAAAAATGAATTTTTTAATGAAATAACCCTCTGGTAAGTTTGGTGGTGGTAGTAGAGATTAGCTCAAGAGCTGCAGTTTCCCAAGTTGAAATGTGGATGAACATAGAGGTGGATCAAAACACCCTCCCCAGGTCTAAGCCCCAGAAATACCAACCACATTCAGTACTTGTGGACAGGAGCATTCTGTGGAGCCCGTCTTGCCCGTCCTGGTGCTGAGGCCAGGAGCACAAGCTGTCATCCACTGTTGCAGGACCCCTGTGTGCTGAGCACCATCTCTCAAACCTTCCAATGACCCCGCAGAACAGGGGCGCCATCTGTCTTCTGCAGCGAGGAAGCTCAACTCGAGGAAGGGAAGGGCCCTGTCCTGAGCAGTATGGCCACTAATGCTGGCGCCTGACTTGAGTCCACAACCGACTGCCTTCAAAGGCTTCTAAAAAATACAGCATCTCAGCCTTACCCCCTGCCCCAAAATGCTTATTTCTCTGGTTTGGAGGAGGCCTGGGCCATCAGGATGTTTTAAAAGCTCCCCGGGTGATTCTGCTCTGCAGCCACGTTGAAAAATGCTGCCGTGTGCCATGCATGATCTGTATAAGTAATGACAAAGGCGAGACTCAGTTTCCCCATATGTAAATTTATATATCTTTTTTTCCCACTTCCAGTCTCTGGGAGTCTGCACCCCCCCCCCAGCTCTGTTAGGGTCAGAACTGGGGGCACGAGGACCTTGGCCGCTGGTTTGGCCTCCCGCACCCCCTGTGTCCGTCCAGGAGAGGCTCTGGCCTCTGGACCACCTCCCGCACAGGCACAGCAGCCCCTGCAGTCGTGGCCTCTCAGCAGAACCAGCCATTTCTGTTCCTGCCCTAATGAGTTTGATTGGAAATTTTCCCCATGCAACTGGAAAATAATCCTAAAATAACAAAAGTGGAAAAGCAGAAAGAGCTGATTGCACCGGCCAAAAAATGGATAGTAAAAACAGAACCATTTCTAGTGCACTTGGCTTTGGCTTCTTGTTTAGTGGAGAGGAGGGAGCGCAGTGGCTGCTGGGTTCTCTCTCTAAGCACTTTCCCTCCCAGCTGCTGCTGAGATTGGTGGCCTTTCCAAAACCCACACTGGCTGAGATGGACAGAAGGGGTCCAGGGCCTGCAGTACCAACCTCCTGAATTGCATCCATTGAGCACAAAATGAACTCTCTTGCAAACTAACTCTCTTTCATGGGGGCTGGGAAAGACCCCAGGGCCACTGATGATAGACAAATATTTCCTAGAAGGAAGGAGTCATGGGATCCTGTCCTTTGGCAGCAAGCAACCTGCCAAAGGACACAGAGCTGACCTGTGTCAGACCCAGGAAAGACACAAGTGTCTGGAGTTCTGCCACTGCCCTGCTGGTGTTTGAGGACGGTTCGGAGGGGGAGTCTTTGCTTTTCAAAGGGAATTGGGCCCCCAGAGTGGGCATGGGCCCCAATGGGTGGTACGGTGGGGGGAAGAGCTTTCTGAGACTTCCTACTCCAGCACGTCGGGGAAGATGACAAAGGAGGAGACGGAAAAAGAGGGAATAGAGTGTCTGACTCAGACGTCAGCTCGGCAAGGCGCAGATGCGGCCATGTGTCCCTAGAGGGGAGAGGTCAGGTGAGGACGCCGGGGCCCAGCAAGGCTTGCTGGCAGCTCGATTCATCTGGAAAGGCTCTTGGGAGCAGTGTGACGGAGGGTCCCACCGTGAACAGGAATGGGAACCACTCGGAACACAGTGACCTCAGGCGGCCAGAGGCCAGGGTCCTGGGGGTGACATAGAAGACCTCAGGGCCCCACCTGTCACTGCATATTCCCACCTGGTGTGCCCTGCAGGGTCCTGGCTCCTCCTCCTCCTCTTCTTCCTCCTCCTCCTCGCTCAGGGCTGAGGCCTGAAGCCTGGAGCTGCAAGCCGGGATGCTGGACCTCACCCGTTGCCTTTCTGATTGGTGATCAGATAGGGCAGCAATGCTGGGGCCTCTGTGCTGCATATCCTCAGCTGGGAGACAGGTGGAAAGACACTGGGGAAGGAAGGGCCACACGCCACACCTCCAGGGCTTATTCTGCAGCAGGTGCTCTACTGGAGTCACCTGTTCCAACACCCCTCTGTTCCAACACCCCTCTGGGGCTCTGGGTCAGAGGGGGATGCTTTCACCCTCAAGTAACAACATGCCTGCTGGATGGTAGTTTTCAGCCATATTGTTCCCCTAATGAGAAGTCTGGAGGTTGGGCAAGGGTTAAACTAGTCCTGCAGCCACCCTCCAGTGATGTCATCGGGTCCCAGGTTCTTTCTACCATCTTCAGGTGACTGGCTTTTAGTTCTCAGGGATTTTACCTCATGGCTGCAGAATGGCAGCCGCAGCTCCAGGCAACTCACCCATTCAAAGATAGGAGGCCACAGGTAAAGGGCTCCCTTCGCCTAGGCTCTGTCTTTTTGTTAGGGAACACGTGTTCTTCCATTTGCCTTACCGGCCACCCCTAAGTGTGAGGAAGGCTGGTAAAGGGGCAAGTGGTAAAGGGGAGCGGGATAACCGCGATTAGCTCTGACCAAACAGAGCGTGTAACCCCCAGGTCAGGATCAGGACTGCTGGCAGGGAAGGAGCGGGCTGAGTCTTGGTGAGCTAACTCACAGTGACTGTCACAGGCCACAACTGTCATGATCCCATTCTGCAGAGGAAGAAGCAACCTGGAGAAGTTTCACCTGGTCAAAGTGGCTAGCCAAGGACTGGACTTGAGTCCGGCTTGCGGGCCAGCAGACTGAGGTCTCACAAAAGGGCCCCTGGACCAATGCTCTGCGCTTCCCCTTGGATGGCCATCTTCTTCCCTGTCTCTTTACCAATCCACTCACTCTGTTTTCTCCTCTGTGCATGGGGTATGACCTTCTGACCCTCAGGGGGAAAATTGTTATGAGGAACCTATACCCCCAGCCTGGAGCCTGGCATACAGTACGTGCTCACTTAACACTTGGCAGGGTGGCTGGGGTGGAGGTTATGTGTTGCAGAGGTCACAACCCTGGCCTGAGCTTGCTGGTCCTCTCTTCTGGTCCTGCTTCTGTCACTAACAGAGGATGTGGCCCGAGGTCTTCTTCTGCCAGTGAATCCTGGTTGCTTTGGCCACAGAGGGAGGGTCTGGGCGGCATCTGAGGCCTTCAGAGTTCCCCGCCCAGCTCTGCGCTCCCTCAGCAGCGCCCCACAGAAGGCGGCGAGGGGAGGGTGACCCACAGCCTGAGGCCCCAGGGCCATATACCGACAGGAGTGTCATAACAAACCACGCCAATATTCTATGGCTGGAAATAGTCACCGTATAACTAGTCCTCCAGCCTGGGGGCCCCAGCCTGCGCTGGCTTCAGCTGGGCCAGTCTCTGCAGGTCTCCTGGGGTCAGTGAGGCCGCCGTGATCGCCCGGCAGCTGGACCGGGCTGGACGGTGTGAGGTGCCTCACTTACTCGTGCTGTTGCTGGTGCCGGCTCTTGGCTGAGCTGCGGGACCGCAGCAGACCAGCTCAGGCTTCTTCAGCTGAGCCACGGAACACAGGCGAGCGTGGAAGCCGCCATGCCTGCTGAGGCTCGGACTCGAAACGCCACAGCATGAGCAGCCAAGACTCCGTGGCTGTTTCTAATCTGCCACGCAGGGGACTGATCTTGAGTCGTTTTCCCTGTCCCTCCTTTGGTCTAGCCTCAAGCCCAGTAATGATCTTCTTGATAATTATTTATCAAATGAGATTGTGCATGTAAGATCTTCATATACGCTTTAGGGCTTAGTAAGTGGTAATAGTCTATAATAATTAATAATATATAATAATAATAATATATAATATTATATAATAAATAGTAATAATATGCATTATTACTATAGACTATATGCTAGTTATAATAATATAACTATGTAGTTATATGATATATAATATAGTTATAACATAATAATATAATTTAGTCATAATAACATAGCTAGCACTGGTATAGTGGTACAATCCTATAATTCCAATACTTAGGAGGCTGAGACAGGAGGATCGCAGGTTCAAGGCCAGTCTCAGCAACTTAGTGAAACCCCTAGCAGCTTAGCAAGACCCTGTTTCAAAAATAAAATAGGGCTGGGGGTGCAGTTTGGAGGTGAGATGCTCCTGGATTCAATCCCCAGTACCACACACAAAAATAATAATAATAATAATAATAATACTATAACTATTATTAAGTGCGTAATCTGTGCCAGGTGTTTTATACACATGATCAACACTTCTCACAGCAACCCTGCATGACACATGCTCCTATGCTCACGTTCAGATGAGGAAATTCAGGCCCTGAGAAGTCGAGGGCACGGCCGGAGGACCTGCAGCTCCTGGTCGGCAGAGCTGGCCCTTGTGTTGTGTCTCATCTGTAAACAGCTGGCCACAGGAGTAGAAGGAGCAGTGAGGGGGCTGCCTTTGCCTTGACTCTGCCAGCTCTAAGCACACAGAACTGATCACAATCTAGAATGTTCTTCAGGAGTCCCTGCTGCACAGAGGTGCTGTGGATCCCTTCTAGAAGGGCCTCCATAAGTAGCTCAGGGGATGGACCCCCCAGCTGGTAACAGAGAAGATCCTCTTAATCCAGGGGGGCCGACATGGGCTGCTGACAGGGCTCTGCTCACTGCTCAGGAGGGGCCTGGGCAGGAAGTGTGGGCGGAGCCTCTGGCCAGGCCCCACCTCCCTTAGGCCGTGACTCAGCTCCGGGCCCTGCGGCACAGGTGGGCGGTGGGTGGTGGTGTGCTCCACTCCTGCTGACACCCCGTCCCCTCATGAGCAGACAGCAGGAGACAAGCGAGATGCTACCTGGCATGGTGGTGAGGCCTGGCCCGAGTCCTGCTTCTGCCCCCGCCCCCAAGGGCCCATGGGGATGAGTGGACCAGCGTTGGCACAGAGCGCAAGCGATGGCCGCTGTTTTACACGGGAGCCTCTTTCCATCGTCTGAATCCCTCTCTCTTATGTCGCCTCCTCTTGCCCCAGATGTGTAACTTTTGCCTTCCCAATTCCTGCCTCGAGGGGATCTGATCCTTCTTCACAGTAAACACACACAGTGGATGGAGGCCCAGTTCTAGACGGAGCTGAGACTGGGAGACAGAAGGAGGTGCTCCGCCGTGGGGTGGGGGTGGGGGGCGGTGGGGGTTAGCTCTCACACTGCAGCCTTTTGGCTGCTTTATGACATGACTTCCCCCTCCCCCATCCTCTTCCAACACAGAGAGGTAAGGCAGGGGCTTCACTTTTTGTTTCTGCTCTGTGGTGATAGGTGCTATTATCCCCACTTACAGATCAGAACACTGAGGCTCAGGAAAGTCACACAGTTACCCAGGGTCACAGGGCTCAACCCCACTGCCCAGGGCCGTCTGGGAGCTAGACGGAAGTGCAGGTGGCACCCCGCCCCATTGCAGGAGCTCCTGTCCACGGCCTCCTGTCTTCTTTCTGTCCCTCCGAGCAACTCAAGAGTTCATGTCTGAGCAAAGTGGTAAAGTCTGAAAATACGTATGTGCTGGGTGCCAAAGAGCTCGCTGGGTTGCAGGATGCGTGGAGGAAGGTCCCAGTTGAGGCTGGTAAGCAGGATTTGGCATGTGGGTAACTGGAGAGAGATGGGTGAGCGAGGGGGACAAAATGGTAGAGAAAGAAAGCAGCCATCAGTAGAGTGAAATGCAGCACTCGCCAGGTATCGGTGGCGTGAGCCTGTGATCCCAGTGGCTCAGGAAGCTGAGGCAAGAAGGTCACAAGCTTAAAGCCAGCCTGGGCAACTCAGTGAGACCCTGCCTCAAAATAACATGGAAAGAGCCGGGTGTGGTGGCGCACACTTGTAATCCCAGCATTTGGGAGGCTGAGACCAGAGGATCCGGGTTCGCGGCCAGCCTCACCTACCTAGTGAGGCACTCTGCAACTTAGTGAGACCCGGTTTCAAAATAAAGAATAAAAAATAGGGCTGGGGGTATAGCTCGGAGGTAGAATGCCCCTGAGTTCAATCCCCAGTACTGCAAAAATAATAATAATAATAACATGGAAAGGGCTGGGGATGCAGCTCAGGGCGTGAGCACCCCGGGTTGATCCCCAGTACCGCAAAAGAGAAAAGAAAAGACGCAGCCTATGCTGCTCTGTGACCCTGCCCTGTGTGGGCCTCACAGAGACTAACAAAAAGCCCGCCCTGGCCATATACAGCCGTCTTCTATTTTATTCTCTTCTCTTTTATTTTGGGGGAAAAAATGGTTGATGGCATCCACCACAAAGGGTCATGACACACAGTTTGAAAAGCACCGCCCTTGCTTCCTGTGTCACCTCTGACCCCTGCAATGGCCGGCAGCCCTGCCATGCTCCTGAGCTTCAACTGTGACCCCGGCATGTGTCACTCAACAAGAACCACACGTACAAAGGACGCACGCTCTGTCCCAGCAAAGACAGAAACTACTGGTTTGGTTCCAGTTCAGAAGGGCACCAGCCCCAGCTCCTGCCTGGGCTCAGGGTCAAGGGTCAAAGTTTGTTTCCTGGGCCTTCCCAGGTTCTGCTCGAGCCTCTCTCCCTGTGTCCTACCTCACAGGGAGGCCCCGGGGCACCCAGAGTTCACTCCTTGCACACACAGTCACTACACTCACACACATACATATACTGTATACTCACAGGCATGCACACTTACCCACTCTCATTCTCTTACACACACTCACACCTACTTTTGCACACTCACACACAATCTCAACACTTACAAACCCACACTCATATACACACTCACACACTCAGGCATACATACACACACATGTACACATACTCACACGTTCACACACACACACCCATTACTTTCTGACACCGTTTCTCCAGTGCCAGCTGGGGGTCCAGCACGTCCATCTGCGCCTGACCTCACAAGTTACAGGGTAAGGTCCCCCACAAGACTGCACTTCAGATGCCAGCCACAGTGGGGATCCCCAGGCTACCCACACTTCTGTTCAAGGTGGGTGCAAATTTGGGGATTCCCACAAGCCGTGTTCAGGTTCGACAGAACACCTCATGGAGCCCAGTGTCCCAGTTACAGTTGTGTCATGGAGTAGATGAGTCAGGAACCCCCACATGGAAGCGGCTCGGGGAGAGGTCTGGGGTAGCGAAGCCAGGTGCATCTCTCCTGGCACCTCAGTGTGGTCAGCAGCCAGGACGCACCTCTGAACCTCCAGCCCAGAGGTTCATTTCATGGGCCTGAAATCCTGGCTCACTCCCCTCCCCAAGGGAAGATGGGAAGGTAGGGCCAGCCAGCCCTGTAAACCTGCAGGTGGTCTTTCCATGATGTAATCCTGCAGGTGGCCTTTCCATGGTGTAATCCTGCAGGTGATTTTTCCGTGGTGTAATCCTGCAGGTGGTTTTTCTGTGGTGTAATCCTGAGGGTGGTCTTTCCGTGGTGTAATCCTGCAGGTGGTCTTTCCGTGGTGTAATCCTGCAGGTGATTTTTCCGTGGTGTAATCCTGAGGGTGGTCTTTCCGTGGTGTAATCCCGCAGGTGGTCTTTCCGTGGTGTAATCCCGCAGGTGGTCTTTCCGTGGTGTAATCATGCAGGTGGTCTTTCCGTGGCAGCCCCTGCCATCGAACCCAGGACCTGCAGGAGTGGCCAAAAGGGCTTCTTAAGAGTGGCAGACCCCCATCACTCAGGAAATTCCCAGGAAGTTCTGTGCTAGGAATCAGGCAAAGACTGGCTCTGTTTTTATGTCTTGATGCACATCACCTCACACACAGCTGGTTCCCACGGGCCTGGTGGCTGGGAGGCAGCTGGAACCTCTGGAGAGGCGAAGCAACCTCTCTGCAGACAAGGCTCAGTTGGTTCAGGATCAGGCCGAGGCCATGGCAGAGCCTGGCTTTGCCTCTGAGCAGAGAGCAGGGGCTAGGCAGGCATGTAGGCATTGATCTACAGGGCCAGGGCCCCTTCCAACCCAGCAGCACCCCACCCAGAAGCACCCCTCCTGTCTTCTGCCTGACTGAAAAGGACTGGGTGTGTGACCAGGAGAGAAAGGCCACTCTCCAAGATGACCCTGAGGAGGGTATGGCCTCTGGGAACCCTTCTGGAGTGGACCCATTGTCCAAGCAGAAGATGTGGAGGTAAAGGGGGCATACGTACACTGCCTCCAGGCCAGACCTCAGCTACTGCCCAGTGTCTCAGTCCCCATTCTCACCGCCGTGACCACAAGTATCTGATGACCACAGCCTAGAGGAAGGATCATTTATTTGCTCACAGTTCTAGAGTTTTCAGCCCATGTTAGGGTGGGTCACATCCACAAAGTTCAGAGCATGGCCTGGGAAAGAAGATAGAGAGAAAGAGGAGAGAGTGAGGGACATACATAATCCCCAAGGCCACACCCTCCTACCCTACCTTCTTATGTTGCCAGCCAGTACATTACTCCATCAATCGATTCATCCACTGATGAGAAGCCCGTGACTCAATAATTTCACCTCTGAACATTTCGCATTGCCAATACATGTGCTCTTCCAGGGGATATTCTATAAACAAACCATAGCACCCAGCCACTAGTGCACAGACGTGTTGTGGGACCCCAAGGTGTCGTGCCATCACAATAAAGAACAGTCTTGCTCTGCACAGAGGCCTCATAGCATGGACTCCTAAGCATCGCACATCAGCACCAGCATCAGGGCAGGGGTGGAGGCTGGATCCCAGTTCTGTTCCCCACAGCCAGGTGACCTCAGCCAGGCTAGCCTTCCCCGCATGTCCTGTGGCCGAGCCCTTCCAGCACCTCAGCCAGTCATCAGCCCAGGCTAAGGGAGCTGACCTTGCGAAGGTCAGAGAGTGCCTCTGTCTCTTTACCAGGGACGTAGGGCTACTGAGAAAACTGGCGCCCTGGGGTAACCAAGAAGATGGAACCAGTTCATAAATGCAAAGCAGTATAACAATTCCTGCCCCAGAGAGAACTCCATTTAAGTACTGGCCATTTTTATTTTTGCAGGAAAAAAAAATTTTTTGGATTGATACCTCTGACTATTTCCAACAGCCTCCCCCAATATCCACATTCAAGGTGTGAGGTGAAATTCAGCCTGACTCCCATCCGTCAGGGCTTCCCTGAGCCTGGACCCTGGGCACCCACATCAGAGTCAACCTCAGCCCACCTGCAGAGCCAGCATCCCAGGGGGCTCGGGCACAGGAATTTCGCCCCAGTGCGTGGCCTTGGTCCATGACTCATGGAGACTCAGTTTAGACATGGGCCAGGTCCACGTGGCTCTGGGCAGGCAGAAGCCTCCTGGTTCCAGGACCTTCCGGGTGACTTACACCACCCTCTTGTCCTTTTAGCTTCTACGCAAACCTTCAATTCACAGAGCTGCCTCTTTTCTCCGGTTTCAGATGTTCCTAGTCCGCCGAGACAGCAGCCTGAAGCACCTGGTGCTCTGCGTCCACTTCCCTTCCCCGAACGACAGCTCCCCCGAGGTGCTGGAGTACACCATCAGAGAAGAAAAGTCGCGTAAGTACCCTCCTCCTAGTTCTGGCTCCCGTTTAACTCAGCAGCAGCAGCAGCAGCAGCAGCAGATGTGGCACCTGGGAACCACAGCTTCTCCATCTGCGCTCACACTGTTTAAAATTAGAAGGGGAAAATGTTGAGCCTGCTGATGGCACCTGCCCAGGCTTGCTCTGAACTCGGAGATCAACCTGAGTTTCTGCTCACCCTCTTCGCTGCTCCTTGGCTTCCCTTCCTGTGGCCACAGTGAAATTTCCTCTTGGTAGCTCAAGGATGCTGGAGAAAGGAAAGAAAAGGAGAGGAAATAAGTAAGATGTGTGGGCCCTTGGGTCCGAGTGTCAGCTCAGTACTCGCTCAAATCATGATTGGGGCCAAGTGTCTGGACCTCTCTGAGCCTCAGTCTTCTCTTCTGTGTAATGGACATAACAGTCACTGTCCTGCTGTATTGCAGAGCTTTGTGAGGGCCAAATGGACATGCGCTTTGAAAGACAGAAGTCCTGTGTGTGTGTGTAGGGCTGCCAGAAGCAGGCCAATGCCTCACAGGGAAATGTTCTGAGGTTCTGGTCTAGGGGTGTTTGTAATGATGGGTAACATGTCCAGGTTCGAGCGCCTTTCTGGACCACTGGGCTCAGCCAGCTGAACTGGTTTCCCCAACTCTCGTGGGCTACGTGTGCACATGATACGATTAGAAGAATCCATGGCATATTCCAAGCACTGGTTCACATCCCCTTAGAAATGGATCCAGGGTGCCACACGGTGCTTTTTACCCTTAGTCAGCAGCAGAGTGACTCCAGAGAAGGATCATTAAATATTCTCGAGTGCTTGTTTCTTGAGAAACATGTGCTGACTTCCAGCCATGCAAAGGGCAGCAAGGCCAAGCTCCTGGCCCCGACGAGCTCCAGTTGGTTGGAGGGTGGGAGCAGATCTCACTTGCTGTCAGAGGATCCCCTGAGAGGGGCTCGGAGGGTGCAGGTCACTCTGGGCAGGATTCAGAGAGGGTGTCCAAGAGGAGGGAGCTTTCAGCCTGGGTCCTCAAGGTGCAGCTGTAGTTCCATTAAAGGCTGATTTCCTAGAAAGTGAAAGTGGAAGCCCGTTCCTGCTGGAGAGGGTCTTTGCACAGAGCCCCAGACGGCACACCTCACTCGTTCATCAGGCCCTGCTCCTCTGGTGTAGACAGAGCAGGGGGAAAAAAAGCCAAAAAAACAAAAAACAAAACCCTTCTGTCCCAGCACGTACTTCCAGTGGCTGGAGAGGACCATAAGCAGCAGCAATATGTAGGTGACTGAGACGCAGTGTCATGCTGGGAAACATGGAAGCCTGCACAACTAGCTCACTGCTAAAGAAACAAGGCTAGTGGTATAAACCTGGAAGAAGCTAGTTCCCAGTCACATGCAAGCGTCCTTGTCGTTCAAGGACCCCAGCTGGCACAGAGGCTCTGCCACCTCCAGTGTGTGGCCTCCAGTCCTTTAGGGTTAGGCCCACAGTCCTATAGCCTGGAGGGGGAAAGCAGCGATGAGTCTGAACCACCAAGGCCAGGAAGTGGGTGTGTCTCCTGTGGCCACATTCCATTGGCTGGAACGCAGTCACATGATCATTCCTAACTGCAGAGGGAAATATAGTCCAGCCATGTATCCAGGAAAAAGCCAAAAACCTGAATTTTAATGACCTGCTAGGATTCTGCTCCCTGAGTAGGGGGATAAGGGGTATGAAGCTGAGGACAGGTAATTTATTGACGACCTAAATGACCCCTCCAGATGGCTGTAGAAGGTGTGGGATTGCGTGGGATGGCTGCTGCTCTCCATGACCCTCGATCCTTCTTATGTGGCCGGGGAGGGGAAGGTGTTTGTGCAGGTGTCTCTAGGGCCACCTAGCCCCTGGGTGGGTTTATGGCCTCCTGGGAGAGATGCCCAGCAGCCCACCCATGTGTAGAGTGTCAGGGCCTGCAGGTGCAGTCCTGCCTCCTGCTGAGGCTCCCCAGGGTTTCCAGGACTAGGTTGCCAGACACTCCTTACCTACAGTCCTTGAGGAACCCAAGCGCCAACTGTGCCCGTGAGTCTCAGTACCGACTCTGCAAAGGTGGCTGAGAGCGGGCAGTGGAATGTGCCCCAAGAGGGAGTCTTGCTCAAGGGCAGGGCACCGGAGCCTGTTAGAGGAAGCCAAAGAGGATGCAGCTGGAGTCCTCCCTCTTGCCCACGTGCCTTTCATACCTGCTCACCCCAAGCCCCAGGCTCACCGCTTCTGGGTTTCTCCAACCCCCATGCAGTGCAGCCCCTGGACACCAGGGCTTCGCATCTGATTGCAAGGTCTAGTTTCCAACTAGGAGCCTGTCAAAGGAAAGCCAGAGCAGACATAGTTACCGGGGTGATGACTGATTTTTGGCCAGAACCATGGCAACAGGGGAAAAGAGAACTCAGTCTAGAACTGGCCCAGTTCTACCTACAGCGTGGGCAAGTGGGAATTGATAGCTGAGTGGGGGCCCAGGAATGAAAAAAGAACTCAGAGGAAACTAGAGGGGAGGGAGCGGTTCTGGCTAGACTGACCCAGCGGAGTCTTGCTGAAGGCAGGCCAGCGTGGTCACGTGCTGCCTGGGGATGGGAAGGGGAATGGGAGGAGGATGAAGAACCCCCGAAGATACTGTTGAGCTCACTGGAGAGTAGGAGCAGGGGTTCTTGCTAAAACTGGATTTTACAAGGAAGTGCACAGGAAAGTCCCGGAACCTGGTGAAAACTTGGTAGAGTAAGCTGGGCTGGTGGCGCACGCTTGTAATCCCAGCATTTGGGAGGCTGAGACCGGAGGATCTGGGTTCACAGCCAGCCTCGGCTGCTTAGTGAGGCCCTCCACAACTTAGTGAGACCCTGTTTCAAAATAAAGAATAAAAAATAGGGCTGGGGGTATAGTTCAGAGGTAGAATGCCCCTGAGTTCAATTCCCAGT
>PVLC010007409.1:37200-63691 GCA_004027655.1 Graphiurus murinus | reverse complement strand
AAGCCGGGCGTGGTGGCGCACGCTTGTAATCCCAGCATTTGGGAGGCTGAGACCGGAGGATCCGGGTTCGCGGCCAGCCTCAGCTACCTAGTGAGGCACTCCGCAACTTAGTGAGACTCGGTTTCAAAATAAAGAATAAAAAATAGGGCTGGGGGTATAGCTCAGAGGTAGAATGCCCCTGAGTTCAATCCCCAGTACCAAAAATAAATAAATAAATAAATAAATAAATAAAATAAAAGAATAAAATAGGGATGGGGGCGTAAATCAGAGGTAGAATGCCCTGGGTTCAATTCCCAACACCAAAAAAAAAAAAAAAAAAAAAAAAAAACTGGAATATTTTAAGCATAAAACAATGGTTGGATATTATTGTGATTATTGTTGTGGATGGATTTGTAATTGTTACAGTGTAAAAATAACAATAGCTATTACTGTCATCTCTACATATATTACTATTATCTCATCATTTTTGGTCTGAATAGATGCCATATCGTAAATTATCTCACAAGTAATTTCATAATGACAAATAATGGTTAAATATTAAGCAAGTATTTTAGGGCATTCAAGAGAAACAGAATCAATAGAATATATATGCATAACACTCTCTCTCGTGTGTGTGTGTGTGTGTGTGTGTGTGTGTGTCTCTCTCTCTCTCTCTCTCTTTCTCCTTCCATATATACATGGATAGAGAGATTATTAGGCTCAAATAGTTATAGAGTCTGTGAACTCCCAAGAGATTTGTAGTCAGCAAAATAAAATTCCAGGAGAATCAATGGTATAGTTCCAGTCTGCGTCTGTGTTTAAGGACCAGCAGAGTTGATGGCATAAGTTTTAGTCAGTGTTAGTCAGCTTTGCATCACTGTGACCAAAATGGGTAACATGAACAACTTATAGTAGGAAATATTTATTTGGATTAGAGTTTCAGAAGTTCAGTATGTGGTTGGCTTGCTCCATGGCAGAAACATCATGGTGGCAGGGTGTGGTGGAGGAAAGGTGCTTAGCTCATGGCATCTGGGAAGCCAAGAGGGGGTAGGGAGTAAAGGGACCAGGGACAGATGGATTCCTCACTGTGACATCCCAGTGACCACTTCCTCTACCTATACCCTGCCTGTCTATAGTTATCACTCAGTAAATGCATTCAAGTTATTAATCTATTAAATGGATTAAACTACTGATGAGGTCAGACCTCTCATAATTATTTCACATCTGCACATTGCTACATTGCCTAACATATGGGCTTTTTGAGGGAACATTCCTTATTTAATTCAAATCTGATTATGAAAGCAAGCAAAAACCAACTATCCCAGCTAAAACAAAGGCAGAGAAAGCAACTTTTCCTTCACTCAGCCTTTTGTTCAATTTGGCCCTTCAACCTAGGGAGTGATTAATGAGGAAAAACAGTTGCTTCTTGAGTAGTTTTCCAGTGGTCGGGGAGTAGGAGTTTGAGACCTGCAGGTAGTCCTGGAACTAGCAGAAAAATGGGCCTCAAAAGAGGAAGAACAAAAATTTCCAATGGTGTACCTCAGCTAAGACTTGAGCAAACTAGGAAGACCCAGGCTCAGAGAATCAGCTATACTAGGACACCAAGTCCAAGCACTAGAAGTGGAATCAAAAGCTTCTGATCCAAGCCAGGTCTTGGATCAGAAGACCCTTGCTCTTCCAAGCAATGGGTAGAAATGCTGGAGCAAATGAATGTGTTAAAGCAATTGCTGCTAAAGTGCTCAGAGTGTCCTGTATTACTTCTGTGGGATACAGCCTGGCCATGTGTCTCTGAATACTCAGGAAAGAGAGGTGAAGGATTAGGAAAAATCATGAATATAAATGGAAAGTTGAGATAAAAAGGACAGGGAATTGTGTTTAATTCCTCTTTCTTGAGTGAAAAGACTCAAGAAAAAGTATGCATGTATGAATATATCAAAATGAATCCCATTATGTTCAATTAAAATACATAAAGATACAGAAAAAATGTGACAGAGGTACATCTTTTTTTGGGGGGGGTACTGGGTATTGAACTCAGGGGCATTCTACCTATAGCTATACCCCCAGCCCTATTTTTTATTCTTTATTTTGAAACCGGGTCTCACTTAGTTGCGGAATGCCTCACTAGGTAGCTGAGGCTGGCCACGAACCCAGATTCTCCAGTCTCAGCCTCCCAAATGCTGGGATTACAAGCGTGCATCACCACACCCAGCTCAGAAGTACATCTTACAGTATCCTAATGTACAATAAAATAAACATGATGACTGAACCAGGTTTTCAAGAGCCTAGTTTTCTCATTCCAGAGCTTTCATTACCTAGCATGGTCATTCTCTTCAAGCAAATTAGGAGCTCTTGATCTAAATTTCCTCTTTCCTAAAACAATCTATCATTACTTAATGAAAATAGCCAGAGTTAAGATTCTATAGTCTCTAGGCCTTCTTTTGCCACTTGACTTTGGCAATTTTATTCTTCATATCCTCAATTTTTTTCATCTATGAAATGGAGATAGTGCGGGTCTTAAAAAATATAATACTTGTGATATACTTAGCAGAACATTCCACTATGTCTAAAATGTTCCAGCATAGTAGCTTTTTTAAAATAACCTTTTTACGTACATAATCTTTAAGTTCTCATAAAGCTCAAAATTTTGCTTCCACAAATTGACTTCTTTTATGAAATTTTAATAAATGTTACTCTTTTTATTATCAATGCTTGCTATAAGAATTCATCTCTGACTCATGCATATTATATTCAGCATAACTACCAGGGAACCCAAGTAAAATAAATGCAAACCAACCACAAAACTGACTGGAAAACTTTGTAAATCCCTAAAAAGGAATGAAGTGCAGAAACAAAAGCCTTGCTTTAGTTTCATTTCAAAAAGTTTGAAACAAACACTTGAACCAAAATACTAATGTAGAGGAAAAGTAGGTTAAGATTTCTCCAGCTCTTCCTCCCTCTCATTCTGTTTTGCAACAATGGCAATTCTCTTTAGTAATGAGTTAGAAGGCTAATTTAGATCACAAGAAAGTATGACAACAGGGTAATTTTTCAAGTAAGTATCACTGAAGTTTATAGAAAAAAAAAGATACTTTGTGCAGTAGAAGTTCTGTTTTGGGGTGGTGATGTGGAGACTTCTGGTTCAGTATGGGCAGACATTACAGTGGATACTCTTAATAGATTCTTGGCTCCTGCCAAGGGGTAGCAGAAGAATTGGAGATGAGAGAAAGACAGGAAGCATCATTTTATAAAGATCTACAGTCATAGAAACTTTATCAGAAACTTGACTATTTTCTCACTTAACCCTTCAATAATCTGAAAGGTAGATTGCTTCTTTCTAGCTTTAAAAAAAAAGAGAGACTAAAGATTACAAGAGTTTCAAGGACTGATTAACCTCCCAGGATTCAATTGCTGCTAAATAAGCAGGCATATTGTCATTAGAAAATGAACTTGTTTGACTATAAAACTTATACTTTCTTTCTCCTCTGCCATGCTGAGAAATTTTCTCCTGGGAAGCCAGCTGCAAACTTATTTCAGCAAGGCTTGGCTGCTATTTATCACCACCATGGTAGCTGCCAGCATCATGATTGGGATACAAGGCATTTAGCTGACCATGCACAGGGAGGAGTATGCATCTGTTCTTTTATCTCCTGTATCTCCTTGGGGTGCCAAGGTGGGAAGCAGTGTGGTAAAAACAGTCTGAAGCAGGACTCAAGGATACCTGTGGATGGCATCTTGCTGTTCCTTTCTCAACTTCCCTGCAGAGAGGAGAGAGGTTGCTGATGCTAACAATGTAAAAATACCTTGTTCACAGTCTTTATATCATTCATAGAGAGATGCCACACACACTACACACACAACATTAAATACATATGAATGTATATGTACTCATCATTCTATTAATCTTCATGGCCATACTTTGTAGTTGTGAAGAAGATACTAAAACACAGGGACCTAAAGTACTAGCAAGTAGCAAATACAAACGAAAACACAGGTCTCCCAACTACTTAGCATTACAATGCCAACACTCTCTAGAAGATGTCTGTCTGTTTTAATATAATTTGACAGTTTCATAGGGGAATTGCAAAGCTTACTTCCTATTTGAAATTAAGATCCTTTACACTTTCAGAAGAAAGCCTCTATATACAAGACATAATGGCATAATAATGAGATTTCCTGACTAAATCAACCATCTCTGCATACTCTGAGATATTACCCTCCTTTCACTTCCTGTGGTATCCAAAGTAAAGTTCAGCAAGAACAGTAGGAGATTGGGAGAGCATAGAAATTGGAAATTCAAAAAGGTTGAATAACATGTAAGAATAAGCCCTTATGAATAGTGAAATCTTGCTTTAGAAAGACTATCTTTTTGGTAGAGCCCCCAGGGCAAAGAGAAGTGACCCTGTTAGAGACAGATCTGGAACCTTGAATAATCTCTCCTCTTTTAGTTTCTTGTCTTTCAAAATGTGTGATCCTGCTAAAACTATCCCTGGCAATGGAAGATCCTTTGAATAAAAACATAGATGGAATTTTGAGGAGGTATGAAATGCTAATAATTTTTTTTTTTAGATGCAGCTTCTCTTTCTTGTTAATTATATTTGATCATCAATATCTTGAGAGCAGCAGGTAGAATTAACATGTACCTAGAGTTTGGTGTAAGAAATAGCTTTTATTCATCTTGTACTGACTGACAATAGATAGAAACTGTTGTACACATACAGGAAAATCCCTTTCGAGTCTCCTGATGAATCATGTAGCAAAACATAGTATTTGGGTGCAATGATTTATTTATCTTTATTTCTTTATTGAAGAATACGAAGAGCTCTAAAAGTAGAAGACCAACCCATTTCCTCACAGATATTCAAAATTATAGAAATGGAGAAAATAAAACATTTATAGCAATGATTCTGAACTAATACTGAAACTGAAGCATTACTTGATCTCGAATTACTTCTTTTAAATCAACTTGGGAAATGACATAACCATATTTAATTCCTCTGAGAAGAATTGTACAGTTCCAACCATCTGCTAAATTAGGCAGAGTGATTATAATGAACATTTACAACAGACCTAATACAAAAGGGGATAATAACTTTATGCATAAAAAAAAATCCCGGGAGTTTGCTGCAAACTTGAAAATGAAGATCAAAATTAGGAGAACAGATTTTTCAGTATACTGTTTTAAACCATAGCAGTGGTAAAGGTCAAAGTGCAATATAACATTTCCTTTAAGTCTTTCTTTTTAGAAAAAAATTACCATTTAATTCTATCAAACTGTGGATTGTTCAATTTCTTTTCTACCATGTCTCAATAGACTTCTGTTTTGTTTTTCCTTGTGGTAATGTAGATTTTATTTCTTATAATTTAATTGTAACTTTAGCTATACAGATAAAAGCTTTTTCAGGAAACCCTCTGACAGATATAAGACCCTATACTTTATTTGTTTTTTTAATTTATTTATTTATTTATTTATTTATTTATTTATTTATTTATTTATTTATTTATTTATTTTTATGGCATTGGAGATTGAACCCAGGAGCATTTTACCTATGAACTACATCCCCCAGCCCTATTTTTATAATTAATTTTGAAACAAGGTCTCACTAAATTGCAGAGGGCCTTACTAAGTAACTGAGGTGGGCTGTGAACCTGCAATCCTCCTCTCTCAGGCTCCCACATACTGGGATTACATGCATGAGCCACCACACATAATTTGACCCAATACTTTAAAATAGCCAGTCTCCTAAATTTCAGCAGCCTTATGAGATGGACTATTAGTATGCTAGTGATTTTTTTTTTTTGGTCCTTGCATGCATGTTCAATGTTTCTGTAGTTTTTATGTATGTGCAGGTCCACACATATTTTCATCAGACAGAGTAATAATAATAATAATAGTAATAGTAATAATAATAATAATAATAATAATAAGAAGAAGAAGAAGAAGAAGAAGAAGAAAAAGAAGTATATGTCTGTCCTGGAATGCTGTCTAGGTCAATTCTTCAGTCAGGGACTTATTTTCATAGCACAGATTATATAGTATATATTAGCAGGTATTCCTCATCAAAAATAGAAGGGAAATTTATGTTTTCTTGTAACTCCAAATTTACAGAAAACAAAATGCCTCAGAAATTCTTTTCCTCCAAATTCCAAGAAAGCTAATATCGAAGGAGCACTAAGGCATCTGATAAGCAACAAATTTATGTTTTAGATTTTCAAAGCATGGTTTTAATTATATTGTTGCCCCATTGACAGACTATGAAAGCCCAATAATAGGGTGGCTTTTCTCTCCTTCCCTATGCACACACCTACCACTGTGAAAAATATTATTTATGAGTTTTTGAAATAGCCTTACTCATAAAATGCCTTCACTGTGCTTCACTGAATAAAAAGGTCTAGAAATTAATCAAAGCACCAATTATTATAATTGTGTTTAGAGATGTTTTTGAAAGGGCAAATCCCAGTGAAAACTCAAATAGTGTCTTCTACTCTTGTAACACATTCACATATCAATTTTCTAGAATTAGAAATTGCAAGATCATATAATGTTCAGGTAATCCTAGTGTGTTAATAAACACAGAGCTCCTACATGCCATTCTTTCCCTTTATAGCATTAACTTTACCTAGTGGAGTCAGAGTGAAGGCTTAACAAAGCTTTTTCTCTTCCCAGAATTAGCACATATCTTTATACTGTTTTCAAGGAATACTATAAAGAATCATTTTAAATAATACTGAACTTTGTGAGACCCAAAGACTTTGAGAAAATACCTGCCTTTCATTCATCCATTCTCTGGTCCATCCACCCATGAGCCTTTTATTTGCTCAACAAATATTTCTTAAATCACTACTATGTTCCAGGCACATAGCCATTGAAAAAGATACGATTTCTTCCTTCATGTGGCTTATATTCAGAGTTCACAAGACATAATAGTGGTGTAGACCGGATAGAATATTGGGAAGAATGTTCGAGTAGCTTTTGGCAGACACTATTCGATCCAGCAAAGTAGCAAAGATTTTGCCTGAGTATGGCTCCTTGTGAGGCAGAATTCTAGTCACATGGCTTCTTAGACTTTCTAAAGATTCCTTTGCTTTACCATGACTCCAAGGAAGAAATCTCTCAAACTGACCAACCACACAGGGTGATCTAGGGTATGTCTGGAGGGCATACACTGGGAAAACAAGTATAGGAACATAGATGACTGGGCACAGTGGCATGGAGAAGGAGGTGCTTGGTGAAAACTCTGGGAGTAGGCCAGAGAGGCACACGAGAGCAGTAGTATTGCTCAAGGATGCAGTATTCCTCCAAGAATAAATCTATTAAACACAATTATGTTTGTTTAAATACTAGGTGACAAAAATTGATACTTTTACATTCAGTGAGGCTATATGAAGAAAAAGTGAACACACAGTGGCTGGAGAGGAGGAAATGGTTCCAGTACTGATCTTGGACCTCCCTATCATCCCTTAGAACAATGCCCATATGACATTTTTGCCTCATCCCTGGGGCATTGCCAGAAACTTCTTGATGTACTCACAGATTTCCATTCCCTCCCTAGACAGGGATTTTTTCTCCCTCTCCTACCATGTGGTTGCAAATACAGCTGCCTTGTGGTTGAAAGATGGCGATGAATTTACCAGTAAACAGACATTTACAATCTACTTCAATGTTTATATACTAAAAAGTTTCTTTCTGCCTCAGCTTTCCCAAGAGTTAGTCCATGCTGAACTAGCTCTTCAATTTTGAAGCAATATTTGCACTGTCTTGAAGAAGAACCAGGTTCATTGCAGAGCAGATCTGGAAATGAATGCATTCAATGAATTATTTATCAGAACTCTTGGGGATATAACTTCTGCCTTGACAATAACTTTAGCTCTTGAGTGAATTACAGGGTCTAGGATATTGGCCCCAAGTAATGTCTGAGGAGGACAAGCAGAGCGATATGTTTTATAACAGTACTAGGGGAAGAGAGTGAGAGTTAGTAAGTTTAAAGAGCTACCTCCTCAAACTTCTTATGCTTTCATTATCCATGCCAGCTTTATATTAGATAACGGTATTCTGGCCTTGAAATAATTAACAGAAAAGCTAAAACAACTATCTAAAACATAGGAACTCAGTCAATTCAGTAATTTTGGGTCAGGGAGACAAAATAACCCATTTTACTATGATCAGTTTTGGGGAGATAGAAAAAAATATGTTTTTTCAGCTCCGTGTGTACACATAGCACTAATGAGTAAATTATTTACCACAACTCCTAAGGTACAGAATGGAAACAGATGTTTTTATTAAAACCTATAAATTGTTTACAAAGCTAGATCCTTTTGGCTTAGATCTGTCCTTATTTGAAGATCTAAAGCACTTCACATTGCTGCATTTAAATCAAACTAATAGAATATATCTCTGATTTCCAGCTCATCCCATGGAACTATAAAAATATTTTATTTATTTAATCTTCATTTAATGATCACATGACAAAATTCTCAAGTATTTTCATGACTGAAAAGGATTTTCCTACAGCATGTGCACTGCTGCTATAGTTTCTGCCCTGAATCAGGCTGACCATGGACTGAACTTCTAAAACTGTGAGTCCAAATAAATCTTTCCTCTTCAAAGTTGTGCTTGTCAGGTATTTTGGTCACCATGATGGAAAAGTTAACTGAAATAGTGATGTCTTCTGCTCCTTAAGGGTCTAGTGTTTAATTCCAGATATAATTTTTTCTGCTGTGGCCCAGTCATTGTGTGTATAGTGCCTGTTTACCCTGTACCAACTATAGTACCAGATGTGGAAAGTTGAATTAGGATCAACCTAAGCCACATGCAACTACTTATGCTATAGGGCCCTGCTGCTTTATGCTCTCAGTATCTTGAAGATCTGTGGTAATGTGACTCTTCCTTTATTGACTTTTTAAAAATTCATGCATTTTTTCATGGATCTCGTAAGTCTTTTGGGGGTTGGTAGCTGTGCTGGAGGGTCTAGCATATCCTACCAAGCACAACTCACAGACACTTCTCTGACATTTTCATTCTCCAGTGACTATTTATTAAATACCTATGTGTGAAGCATTGTGCTGAGTGCTGTAAACAGAGTTTTGGACAAGACAGACCAAATTTCTGCCCTAAGGAGACCCAGAGTCTAATGGGGACGATAGACCCAAATAACTAATTCAGTAATAAAATACAATTTAAATACATATATTGAGGAAACAATTATAAATGCAAAGGTTGTTGCAACCTAGGAAGTAAAAAAGACTATAAGATGGTATAATGAAAAATCCAAGAGGGAAGGATATCTGGGATAAGAATATTAAAGCGTATATGAGAAACAAGGAGTCTAAGAAGTAAATGGGTGTGTGAGAGACTGGGAGGAAAGCACTAGAGCTTCAACCAGAAAGAAAGAGAGTAAGGGCCCTGCATTTCCACGGGCAGACTCCTATTTGAGGAGGTCAGATAAAAGAAGTACACTTTCTTCATGAGGCTGGAAAGCCAGTGAAAGCTAGATCAAGGGGAGCCTTATAATTCATGGTAAGTGGCTTGGGTTTTATTCATAAATATTGAAGTTTTTAAAAATTCTACTAAAATATTTTTCGCTATGAAATATTTGGAAAGTGCAAAATAACATAAAAATAACATATTAAATACATCTTTGATCATCACAGAATCTCACATTTTACATTTAGTTTACAGGTTTTGAAGAAATCTTTCATGTCAACTAAAATTCAGCCACATCCCTTTTTCCTCCCTCTCTTGCTTTTTTTCCCAGATAACTACTATCCTGCTGTTGGAATATATCATTCCTATGTAGTGATGCACTATCTACTGAAACTCAAAATCCCTGTGACTTTGCAAATTTGTCCTCTTGGTATCTATTTGGAAGAAACTCTCACACATGTGCAAAGGGATATTTTTGGGAAACTTAATCACAGCATTGCTCATTGAAATGAAAAATTGAGACTAGTGTAATAGCCCTCAGTAGAGGGATGAATAAAGGAACCTTGGTTTAGTCATACAATGAAACATTATTCATCTGTTGAAAAAAAAATGCCTTGGAGCTTCAGAATTGATGAGGTTAACATTAAAAATAAGATGTTTAGTTAAATAGGTTTATTGCAAAGGTATATGTAGTACATAATTCATCTATATAAATCGTAGAAGCATAAATAAAACACTATCCATTATTTATAAAGACAAATAAATGCTATAAACAGAAAAACATTGACAACTGCTAAGCAGAGAGGTATGTAGTAGACATTGCATCATAATAGTTCAGTCTGGGTACACTATTGAAAATGCATTCCTAAGGGTAGATCAATTAGGAAGCTATTACAGTAGAATAGTTGAACTACTGTAACTTTGATTGGGGGAGAAAAGTTCCAGCGGTACATAAAATGTAATTTTTTTAAGATATGGTATTTGGTTATAATGGCATGAGGGATGGAAAGGAGCCATGTGGAACTCAAATTTTTGCTGTGAGTAATTTGGTCACCTGTGCTTCTTTTGACTGATATGGGGCACAAGGATGGTGTAACAGGTTTAGAGATGGTGGAGGTAATAAATCCAGTATATGAAAAATCAATTTGTGCAACCCTGCAACTGCAGAATTCCAGGGTATGTGAGAAATATATCTAATGTTCAATAGTGTTCTGAAATTTGAATGCAAATATGAATTTGAAAGTCATCAACATATACTGTGGAAGATAATTAAATTAGAAAGAATTGATTCAAGTATACAAAATGAGAAGCCCTGAGAGATGTTGTTCAAGTAGTTTGTCTGGAAGGAAAAGACAAAAATAGGCAGGATCTGGGGGACTAGGGGTGTAGGGCGAATTGAATACTTTTTATATTTCTTTAATATGAGGCAAATTTGAACATATTGAAATGCTGCTGGAAGGATTTAATAAAGAGAGAAAAGCTGAAGATACAAAAGAAAGAGAAGACAACCAATGGGCAACTTTCTCCAAAGATGGTGGAACCAATCCTAAGCATTCAACACTGATTTATTGTTGAATCCACTGATTCATGGATAGGAAGAAAAATACTATTTCTTCTGAAATAGCAGTAAAGTGTAAAAAGATGGCTTTCGATTTGAGATGCCAATAAGTTTACTGACTTGTATGGTAGGAGGTAAGGATTTTTGTTGTTGTTGTTTTATTTTAATCTGATCACTTCTATCATCTCTGAGGTAGGAGATGAAGCTGTCTATGGAGAGAAAAGGAGAAAACGGGGATTTAGAAGTGTTAGGGGAGCAGAGTTTGCAATAGTCATTGTCGAGAGTTGAAATGAACTTTGGCTAAAGAAACAGCATAGGCTTTCTCTTCCAGTTTAATTCCAAGTTGAGGTTCAAGAGCTTGAATTTATGATGGTGTTAATCTCCTTGGACCACACTCGTATATCCACACTCTATTCCCTTTGGATTAATTCTTTCGTAAGAGTCTCTTCATTTCCTCCTACAGACAAACTGCCCTCCAGATGCACCACACATGTCTGAATTTATAGTCAATATAAAGCGTTGGTCAGCCTCTGGGAGGCCATGCTGTTTCCTTTATCTGTGTCCAGCATGGTTGAAAGACCCCTATGCAATAGCAATATTCTAAGGCTTCACTGTCATAAAGTGTATACTAAGTATTAATGGACATCCATAGTTGTGTCTTACTAAGACTGAAAGAAGAATTGGGTATTTTAAAGCTTTCTATAAATGACAATGGTGAGATCTCTCAATAACAGATAGGTCTCATCCACGCTTTGCTAGAAATAAAGAATTGGTGCCCTTTGGATATGGCAGAGTTTATGGCCTACCAATTTTCATTACTGTTATTTAGGCATAGTCTTAATTTGGGAAAACATGTATTCAGGAGTCTGAGAATACTGAAGAGTATTTTATTATGGTTCCTGTGGTCTTATTGACTCAGTACCATATTGACACACATTTGCTTTTCCATATATTCAAAAAAACCAATGTTTTCTTTTTAAAAGTGACTTCATCCTCCATCATAAAAGCCAGTACTCTAAGTCCTGGTGAGAGAATTCCTTGGAAACCAAAGAATATTTAGTCATGTAGTATGTATGTAGGGTTTTTTTTTTCTCTTTAATTTATGAAGTCCTTTGAGTGAGTAAATTAAAAAGTGGTGGTTAATACTTCAAATTTTGTAATTTTTGAAGAGAATTTATTTCATAAACAAGTTATGATCTAATCAACATTTATGATCTTCCAAGAAACTTTTAGTTCCATCTATGCCATGCAAATAAATAAAATCAATATTACTGGAATTTGAGCTGAAGAACATAGAGTAATAGGATAATGACTTGTTAGTCCAAACCCTGACACTAACAACTATAATTCCAAGTAACTCTTTGTTTGGCCCCCAGTTTCCTGACCTGTGAAGAGAGGGGTTTTATTAGGTGATTCTTAAAACACTTTCCAGATCTTAATCTAAACTTAATAGTTGACACAGCTGTTTGGCAGCATGAAAAAGCTAAACATTATAAGATTATTAATTCTTATAAGTTATAATTAAAAATGTGCGTATGTAAGCATGGCAGTTAAGTTAGTATTCATTAATTTATGCATACTTTCATTCAGTAGTATTGAAAATTTGGAGAAGAGTGATGAACAACATAATAGTTTTCAAGTGGTTAATACTATAACAGGGGAGATGGAAATGTCAGCTGGCTATTAGAATAAATACAATAAGTGATCCTGCAATAATATCTATACCTCAAACCTCTCTGCTTAGGATATCCAACCTTCTATGTGGAATCTTCACTTGACTGTCTTGTAGTACATCCAATTTTATACCTCTCAGCTTGACCAGTTGGCTCTAGTCCTTTCTTTTAAAACCCATTCTTCATTATTTTTGTAAATGACTCCATCATTTGCCTAAAGTCAGAAACCTGAGTCTTGCCTAATTTCTGTCTCTTCTTCGTCACCTCTACATTGAATCCACCAGCAAACCCTCATCAAATTACAGTGAGTTTTCAGTTCCCATGGTTACCACCTTAGTCCAAGCCACTATCATAGCTTCCCTGAGTTTCTGTATGAGTCTCCATTCCCTTCTACCCACTTCCATTCTTACCTCATGGCAATCTATCCCCCCAAAGTAGCCAAGGAAAATCTATTAAGAGTATAAATTCAATCATGTCACCCCCATACTTTGGGCATCCGTTGGCTTCATATTGTGTGGAGAATGCGACTACTAGAATTGGGTTAACATTTGCCATGGAAAAGTCTGAGCGTCATGGAAAGCCATTATTAGATTGCTGGACTAGCTGAAAGCAGGCTGTTCCTCCAAGGTGAACATTCCTGTGTTCTTGCCGGTGCCTATTCCTGAATATCCCGCTTGTCAAACATTGTCTCAAGGATCTTCTGCACATCCTCAGCAGTTTTATTGCTTACCACTATCTCTAAGACTCTCTACAATTGTTCTGTAGTTTGCCTGGTTAGACTATGCCCCTAGCTCTTCCTGTATATTTACTAGTTAAACATTATTCCCTGAATTTTTTTTGTATGCAATTGTGTTCATGCCTCTTTAGAATGAATATAAGCTGTGGACTAGTGTCCAGCAGGGCCATTGCCTAAGAGTGAGGCCCCCTGGCCTGCGCCTTTCCATCTGCTGTGTGTCTGCATCATTCTTTTCCTCTCAGGTACACTGTAGGACAGGATGGGAGCAGACACTATTGTATCTCAAATGAAATCCAGACATGATTTGATCCTAACTATGTCTCAAATCTCACAACGTTCTACCTCTTGTCTATAAACCTTGAGCCATCCTGGTTTACATTTTCCTATCTCTGAGTCTTCATGCATGGTGTGAAATTGTTCTAACATGTTCATCCTCTAATTTCACCATGACTGACATCTTCTCATTCTTCAAGATTCAATTCGGATATTTTCTGTCTTGGAGACAACTTCTCTTACCATTGGAATAGATTGTATTTCCTCATCTGTTTATATTTCATTACTGCATCATAGTATAAATATTAATTTCATTATATTTTTATTCTCTTATGTATTGGCTTGCCCCTCCTCCTAGAATGACATCTCTTTTGGGGAAGAAATTGTCATTTTTGCTTACTTAGCATCCAATATACTACTTATTGCATAGTTAACTAAATATTACTTGAAAAAAATCACCTCAATTTTTAATGCTTTTTCTATTTTGCACCTGAAAATATAAAGTGAAAAGTATTCTTTGACATTTCTAATAAATTGTGTCTGAATCAGTTTACAATTATGCAAAGATTGGCATTACTCGATAATTTAGAATTTATAGTTTTATATATTCTTTACCTTTTTTTACAGATATAATAGTAATTTATTTACTTATTTATTTTTATTGGTGCATTGTAATCATACATCTTTGTGAGGTACAAGCTGGTAGAGGCATACATGCACATATTATCAATTCTTTATCTTTTGTTTTTTGTTTTTGTGGTACTGGGGATTGAACCCAGGAGCATCCTAACTCAGAGCTACACCCCAAGCCCTATATTTTATTCTTTATTTTGAAATAGGTCTCACTGAGTTGCAGAGGGCCTCCCAAGTTGCTGAGGCTGGCTGTGAACCGGTGATCCTCCTGTCTCAGCTCCCCAAGTACTGGGATTATAAGTGTGTGCCACCATGCTCAGCTCCAATTCTTTATCTTTCTAAAACGATGTACCTATGAAAAACTGTTAAAGGAGAGATTCTTAATTGTATAAAGTCCAATTTATTTCAGTATTTATTCATGTACCAAGTTGTGGGAGAGTTTAATTAGCAATATAATTAGTAGCAATATAATTAGTAACAATTTTTCATGAGGTAGTTCAACTTTTACCTTTGTACACTTAAAAAATAAACAATAACAAGTTATTACTTTCATAAATTTCTCACTCATAAAACCCAAGTGTTAAGCTGTTGGTAAATTGTCATTAATTTTGTAGTAAAATAATTTAAATACTTTTTAGTCTTTCCTATTATATGGCAATCTTGTTTATTCTTACATAATTTTCAACATCACAACATGATTATAAATAATTGATGAGGAGAAGGAATTAGATATAAAAACAAGAAATATTTTGCATTTACAAGCTATTAGAAATTGAGCATTTATAAGCTGACTTATAAATGCATTTATAAGCTATTAGAAAGTGAGCTAGTCTCACTTTCTGGAGAATCATAGTTTGCCTATGAATATTCACCATCTCTGGCATTCTTCGGTTATGACAGTATATTGTACAATAAGTGCCTCATTAAATGTGTTGACCTTCTCTAAAATATTTCTCTAAATTTTATATATATATATACATATATATATATATATATATATATTTTTTTTTTTTTTTTTTTTTTTTTTTTTGCGGTACTGGAGATGGAACCTGCAGGCATTCTACCTCTGAGCTACAGTCCCAGCTCTATTTTTTATCCTTTATTTTGAAACAGGGTCTCACTAAGTTGTGGAGGGCCTCACTAAGCAGCTGAAGCTGGCTGCGAACCTGGATCCTCCAGTCTTAGCCTCCCAAATGCTGGGATTACAAGTGTGCGCCACCACGCCGGGCTTAAATTTTTATATTTTCTATAGTGCCTATACTACATGCCGTATGAATTATCAAAACACGTCTGAATTCAATTTCATATTGTAAAAGTAAGATAATTACTAAAATCTTAATTATTTATAAATTCTATTAGTTCTTATAGGTAAGACATGAAGAAAATATGAAGTCAAAAGTACAACAGAGTATACAGTAGAAAACAGGTTTTTTTTTTTTCTTTCCTTTCTCCCTTGGTCGCTCTATTCCTCTTTCCAGAGATTTCTATTATCGCCAATTTCCTTAGAGGTATTCCACAAAATTCAGGCAAATGTGTATTTTATCTTTATTAATCAAAATGAGAGATTTTGATTTTCTCATTTTCTAATGTATCTTATCCTATGTATATACATATATACATATAGCACTTCACTTTCTGTGACTGGGTAATCTCACTAAGCATAATATTCTTGAGTTTCATCCATTTTTCTGCAAATGACATGATTATGTTCCTTTTTTAGAGCTGAGTAGAATTCCATTGTGTGTATATGCAGTAATTTTGTAACTCCTTGATCTGTTGACAAACAACTAAGCTGGTTCCATAGTTTTCCAATATAGAATTATGCTGCTATAAACATGGAAATCCATGTATCCTAATAGTAATTTGATTTCAATTCCTTTAGGATGATCCCTGTAATGGTTAGGTATAGAGTGTCCCCTGAGGAACTCAGGTATTAATGTTTAGAGCTGATGCAAATACTTATGAAGGCTATAATATCATGAAGAGATAAATCCAATCTAATGGGTTTACTGGGCAGGTGGGGTGTGACTAGAGAAAGTGGATCTCTGGGGGCGTGGCCTTGGGGACTATGCTTTCTCATTGAATGACCTTGGCTTGTTTGTTCTCTTGTTTCTGGCCTCATGATATGAGAGCAGAGCTCTCATCCTTTATCTGCTTCCACTACCGTGCCCTGATCTCCACAAATGTAACTTGGCCTGACTTGGACTGAAACTCTATCTGTGCAATAAAATATAATTTCATTTATAAAATAAAATGCTACTTTTTAAATTTAAAATATTGTTTGTTTTTCATTTTTATGGAGCTTATAGATAAACAGTGACATAAAACATCAACAGCAGAAAAAGTACCTATATAGAAAAAAGAGGAGACAAAATTAGCTAAGCGTGATGGTGTGCATCTGTAATCCCAGTACTTGGGAGGCTGAGACAGTAAGATTTTAGGTTTGAAAGTAGCCTCAGCCACTTAGCAAGGCTCTCAGCAACTTAGTGAGATTGTTTCCAAAAAAAGATAAAATAAAATAGGTCTAGGGGGCATAGCTTGGAGGTAGAATGCCCCTGGGTTCATTCCCAGCACCACACACACAAAAAAAATTATTATCTGCATATGATATGACCATATGACTGGAAGTATACTCCACCCTGAAGTAGCTGAATAGTCTTTTGAATTTTGAATTTTGAGATACTCTTTAAGATTATAGAAACCACATGGATATTCAAAATTAATCCTTACATTATCAATTAAAAGGATGTTATTTCAATAGTAGTTATTATGTGGTAAAAATTTTTATTGTGAAATATATCATATACACAAGAGTATATATAACTTGTATATATAGTTTGGTTTATAATGAAAAACAAATGTATCTATTTTTCACTTAAGTTTAAGAAACAGTAAGAACTGAGCCCTTCCTTGAACTCTCTGTGTGTCCTCCGCTATGGTGTCTCCTTTCCTCTTCCACCATGGAAACATAAGCCCCATATATTTATCTTCCTTTGTTTTTCTTCATAGATTTCTCACATATGTGTGTATCTCTAAACCATATGTTCCTCATTTTGGAGTTTGGGGACTTTATATAGATGGAATCATTCTGTGTATGTATGTCCATGAGTAGTTTTTTTTTTTAATTTGACTTACGTTTTTTTACATTCATCCATGCTTATTTGTTTGGCTATCGTTTATTTATTTTTATTGTAGCCTAATAATCCATTGTAAGAAAATACCACAGTTTGCTTATCTATTTTCCTATAAAAGAATGTCTAGAGTTGCCTATTTGGTTAAATTATAAATAATGCTGCTATCAATGTTTGTGTCTCTTAGGATATATTCTAGACTATTCTAGGGCAGTGACTTTCAAGTCATTTTGGCACCATTCCTCAGGAATAAATTCATTTACAATGAATAAATTCATTTACAATAAATTCATTTACAATGTTGCTTAGTATACATGAAAACACCACACATGTATATGCATATTTAACTAAAACAATATTTTTAGGAAATAATATTACATGCAATGCAAACTGATATTTTCTATTCTATTTTTTAAAATGCAGACTGGGACCCAGTACATTGATTTTATGGTGGCAAAATATCTAATTCAAAAAGCAAAAAAAAAATTGAAATTTTACTCAAGATTTTGAAGAGGTATGGCTTTAAAATTTTACTACTACTTTAATTCTCCATTTTAATCCTCTCTGTTATTTTCTCAAAGTTTCTCTGAATCTACTATCCATAATTCATCCACTCCTCTCTTCTCTCCAGTGATTATTAATTTTTGCTTCTCTTTTTCCATTTTTAGTATTGATTAACCAATCTTCTGTCCCTTTCAGAATGTTTCACATTGAGGGTGTTTAATCTTTTTTATATAGAAAAATACGGACTTATTATCAATTCATCTTAAAATAGGAGGTGGTACATAACTTTTTTTTAATCAAAATACAATTATTAATTCATTAATGGATCCTAAATCGATATAGTTTTTTTTTTGTGTGTGTGTGGTACTGGGGATTGAACTCAGGGGCATTCTACCTCCGAGCTACACCCTCAGTCCTATTTTTTATTCTTTATTTTGAAACTGGGTCTCACTAAGTTGCAGAGGGTCTCACTAGGTAGCTGAGGCTGGCTACAAACCCGAATCCTCTGGTCTCAGCCTCCCAGATGCTGGGATTACAAGCGTGTGCCACCACACCAGGCTGATGTAGTGTTTTTTTATTGAAATAGAATGAGGAATCAGAAAATGAATTTTATTCTGTAAATTTTTTGTCGCAATTAGTATGTGTGCTATTTTGTAATGAAAGGTATTACTTATTTTAAATATATAATATTTTTCCAATATTTTCTTCTTGGTTAAAAAAAAAAAAACAAACACCTCATAATCTTCCTTTACAGTGGCTTGTACTATTTACTCTGAAAAAAAATGATCCAACATCTCCTCAGTTTATCATTGAAACCTCTGGACATGTTATTATTTGGCATAGACTGACTAGAGACTTTGGGCCTTAAACAAATCCATTGGTATTAGAATTTCAGTGTGACGGAGAATAATAACTACTCACTTTAAATCTTAGCTCTACAAATGTCTTCAATAGAGATCATATGATATTTTTCAGAGTTACTTTCTTTTTTAATTAAATTAATTAATTAATTTATTTATTTATTTATTTTTTAATTGGTGCACTGAAATATGGAAAAGTGTCCAGTTCCCAAAGGTTGAGCAATATCTCATTTCTTCTTGAAATGTTACTGTGATCTGGTTCTAGGTGAACAGGGTCTCCATGAGGCTGGTGATCTTATTTGCCTCCTAATTTACCACATTTAATGCAGATTCCTGGGCTCAGGTAGTTCTAACGAGCTCTTGAATTGGGGTTGGAAACTTGCTGACTGTCCTTCCTGGATACTGCAATGGTAGAAAAGCCAACCTTAGCCAGGCCTGGTGACACAAACCTGTAATTCCAGTACTTGGGAAGCTGAAACAGGAGGGTTACAGGTTCAATACCAGTCTCAACAACTTAGCGAGACCTTGTTTCAAACAAAAAATAAAATAGGGATAGGGGTATACCTCAACCTCCAAACATTTTCTCACTAATGGATACATTTTGAGCAGATGAAGGAGAGTTAAGGGTCTGAACAAACTCAAGTAAGTGTGCCTCACACCCAGGAAGTGTGCTGAGCCAATTGTATAAAATGAAAGAGTGATTTCTAAATTTGATGTTCCTTTCTTTATAGCTCCTCTTAGTTCAGTGCCCACTAATTTGACCTTTGTAGTCATGATAGAGATGCAACTTTGACTCATATCTAAGTAGATAACTCAAACTGAGTTGCAACTGAACATGTATTTTAGGGTAAATATTTTAGACAAAAATCCTCGAAGGTTAATTTGAAAGCTCTATTCTTGCCTTTGGCTACACTGAAGCCCAATCTGCATGTCCAAGGAAACAAGCAAATGACAAAGCTAAAAACAAATCAAAACATTACACACCTATACCTACTAACATTGAAAGCACCACCTATGACTAATGTAGAGCTTTATCTAATGTTTAAAGATTAGATAAGTGATTCTCAACCAAGGGTGATTTACACCCCACCCCAGGGGGCATTTGCCCATGGCTGGAGACATTTCTGGCTGTCACAATTAGGGGAAAGGTTGTGCTGTCTCTAGTGGGTAACTCCTACTGCTAAATTTCTGGAATGGATAGGAATTTCCCCAAAATGAAGACTATCTCATCTCCCATGTTCATAATACTCTAGATTGGATTGAAATGGGGTTTCTATGATCCATAACCTTGCAAGACTTCCTTAAAGTCTATTTTATTTATTTTTACTTTGTCTTTGGCAGCTGTCACATCTGTTTCCACAATTCCAGTCTACCCCACCCTTCCCCTCACATGCTATACTTGCTTTTCTTATTTGGAACCCATTAGCAATGATTTATATTTCTCCTTGTCTCCCTTCTCACCAGCATGCCTCAATTTTTATTTTTTGTTGTTTGTTTGCCACTGTACTCAGCAGGGCAAGTGAATTTTCTTAAAATCTCTTCTCCTCAGAGAGAGAAAAAGGAAAAGGCAAAGAGGACAATTGTAAATAATAAACTTAATTTTCTTCTCTCATACATGGGAGAGTTGTGTTAATTTTAAAATGCATGAGTAATAGCTTTCTTAACTTTAAATTTGTCATTTCTATTCAACTTTGTCATGCTTTAAACTTTGTTCCTTATTTGGGTAATTAAAAGGTAGTAACTCTGCAGGTGGATTTTCCCCAGCTGTCAGAATTCTGGCTAAAATATGATTTAGAACAACTTGACTCTAAAGGGACCTGACAATTGAAGTGGTTTTTCAAAGAATTGTACAGTGAACGTGCTTCTTTGGAAAGTTTATTTTCTACCCATTACTATACTTTGAAGTAGAATAACTAATTGTTATTCAACTATATTTCATTATCACTAATTGGCTTCCCACATTTGAAAATGATTTACTCCCACTACTTCAGAAGCTACTAATAGCAGCCCCTAAATCACAATCTTGACAGAACAGCTTCATTCTGTTCCCTGATTGCATTGTCTTTGAAATTCCAAATTTAACAAGGTGATTACATCCTTGAATTTTTGTACTTTGTGTTTTTAGGAGGAGGGATATGGTGATGCTGAAAGAATCTTGTCTTTTAAATTAGAAGCTTAAATCTTCCTTCCTCCTAAATGATAGTCCTAAATTTTGTCATTCAATTAGCAACAGGCCCAAATAGTCTCAGGGAAAAGCCAGTGGAGATCTACAAGAGTGTTTACACATGGCCACATGAATGGATGTAGAAGCACTTCAAGGAGAAATTTATTTCCTCCTGGACAACTTCATCTGAAAGTCATGGGAATCAAATGCAGAGTCACACACACACAAAACCTCAGGCAACAAAAACAGACAGACATTGGATAATGGAGCAGTTACTACTCTTCATTAGTAAAAACTAGACAAACATGTAAAGCTACTAATTCACTTAACTTTTGGAACTTCTATAGTATCTCCCATAACTCTTTCTCAGTGCTGAGTGATTTGGACAACTAGCTATTCTCTCTACAAGTATTTATTGAAAGCAAAACATGGTAATAGACACTGAAATGGGTGAAAAAGAGGTAGTAGTAACCAAAAGAGTCGAAGGATTTGCTCTTTGAGAGCATTTGCTATCAAACACTCACCATTCCAAATGTGTTCTACAAACAAGTATTGTTAACATCCCTTGGAAGCTTTTTAAAACTTTAGGATCTCAGGTGCACTCTAGACCTATAGAATCAGAATCTCTATTTTAGCAAGATCCCTAATTGTTTCCTATGTCTGTTTGACAAGCCTTGGTCTGACAGGTATTATGAAAACTAATTTTGAAGTTAGGGAAATTCTTATGCAACTATGAAGAGGCCAATTCCTCTTAAGACTAATACAAGTAAGAGAATTCGTATCTAAAATTCCAAATACATATATGCATATGTTTTTGCAAAAATCAGATAACTTCTGTTAAGACTATTAGAAAAGATGAATTATTATTGTTTAGATTATTATTGGAGTTATTCATTTTAACACCAGGGGAGCTCAAGAATAAGGGAAGGAAGATATTTGATATTTGATATTTCTGGAGGAACTTATCTATTGAAGCTCACATAAAAGAAGATAAGAGAGATGGAGCTACCTGGTTCAAATCTGTTTAATCATGGAACCATCATTAGGATCTTAGAAAATATTATCTCATAGTACTTGCTCTTTGTGGAATCACAAATAAAAAAAAACACAAAGGAGAAATACTTCTTTCCTTTTGGGAAAGAAAATATAGCAAAGGAAGATAATAAGAAACAGAGAGATGAGGTAGGAAATAACAGGGATGACTTAAGACACAAAATGAGTCAGAAAGAGGAAAGAATAATTTAGAAAGTATATATAGTGTCTCTTGTGGGTACTCCAGACTTCAAAAAGAAGACAATAAAATATCTCAGGACCCAATATTCATGAACAGTCAGAATAGCCACAAACTACTGTCAGCAATTTAGCAATGTCAAGGACAGAATCCACACCCACAACCTTATACACAACCAAATTTCAGGCAATTGCCTATGACAAGTCCTTATTGGAATCCTCTTATCATGGTAAACATCCTCAGTATTATAAACAGGGCCATAATGGAAAACAAAAAGTGCTGAGCCTAGAGCACACATTTTCTGTGAAAATGAGAAAAAAAAATGAAATGGCTATACAAGTAACTGTTGCTCATGTAAAAAAATGGTTGTAAATTTTATAGAGGATATGCATATAAAATACACACTCTAAGGTATTGTTTTATAAAAGCTAAATAAACAAAGGTGACTTTTGTTTTATAGGGCAGCCAGCTCCAGTTTAAGGACTGCAAGGATTTGGGATTGGACCATCTTATTTTTTATTTTGAGCTTGCTGGAAGAACACAAGTGCTGGGAACACAGCCAAAAATACGGTGCCAACAATATAGGATTAAACACTTTCCAAATCCTGCTACTTGAGCAGCACACTACTCAGTAATGGAGTGCTTAATAACAGAAGAGAACTGAATCCAGTTCACCTTGTCCTTGGGAGGTATTAATGATGCAGTACCAATATAGCATCAATCCATCTATTCAACAAGTATTAATTAGACCACTAATGTGTGCTAGTCATGGTGAGGTGAGCAAGTATTCAATCAAATGGAAGATATGAACACCACTATAGCAACTGAATGAATGTCAACTGGATGTCTGGGAAATCAACCCTGGGCTTGTCCTAGCTGGCCTCTATAACATTTCCTATCAGCAAAGTTATTGATTAGATGTTGCCAATGGTAGGCAATTGTAAGTTTCTAAGAGGTCAGAGTGGTATATATAAGAATTTAACCTGGAGTCTGGAGGTGGGAGCAATCTCAAACAGGAAAAGGAAAAAATGATTTAATAATATCGACCTTCAGACACTTTAGAACTAACTGTAATAACAGTTGTTACTATACACTCATAGATCGATGCAGTTTGCAAACTATTTGCCTCCATGGCAGTAGAAAGAAGTAATTGACAAAGTAAAAAAAAAATTCTACAATATATTCCTTTTATCATATTGTCTGCAATATTTATTCTAGGGTAACTTCTTTGTCTTGTTATCCATCTTCTCAGCTATAAACTCTCCAAATTTAAGAATTGAATTTATCTTGGTCAACATTCTACTGATAGCAAAAAGCACTATGCATCACATGTATTCATTCTAAACATTTATTGGGCATATGTTATAAGTACATTGTCCTAGTGACTAGAGAATGGAGTACTCAGAAGAAATTTATGATTCCTGTATTCATAGCTCTTATAAACTAATGGAGTGTATATATATATATATATATATATATATATATATATATATATGTATATATATAAAATGTAATCTGATTGTAATCTGATGATTTTTATTTGAGGTAAGGATCCAGTACTTTAAAAATGTATTATCTAGCTACTGTAAGATCTTTTCTTAAAGAAGTGATGCTAAGCTGTGGCCAAAAGAATAAGGTGTTAGCTTGTTGACATAGAAAAGGAAGAGACATGCAAGGCAAAACAAATTACAAGCAAAGTTCCCAAGCTTGGAAGAGCTTGATGCAAAGAATAAAACCAAGTCTCATTTGACAGGATCTTAAAGAATATGTATAAGGAGAGAAGCCCAGGATTAAGCTGCAGTTTTTGGCTAGAAGTGAGTTTATGCATAGCTCCAAGAGTCCTTTAAGGATTTTAGAATTTATAATCATGTCACATTTTAAAGTTTTAAACAGGGACCTGATATGATGTAATTCACACTTATCAAAAGATAAATTGAGCTGAGTATAAAGACTGAATGTGAGTGAACCATCCTGAAGGGGAAGATTGGTTAAAAAACTTGCAACAGTAATAGTAAGAGGACACTGAATTGGACTATGGTGTTGACAGCACTAATGGTGAGATTCAAGGGCACAGACAAGCGAGAAACAAAAAGTAGAATTTGCAGGACATGTTCATTGGTGGAGGGAAGAATGAGAGAGAGGTGTCAAGCCAGTAAATCAAGATAGTTTAGTAATTGAAGAGTGGCTGTCAAGAACTATTTTTGAGATTAATGTTTCCTAATGTAGGTCATGTTACAGTTAAGTGAAATACTGCTCAGCACAGCACACCTAAAATTACTCAATATAGGATAAGAAATGTTTTGCTAAACATATGGATGTCTGGTTTAAAAGGAAAGGAAAATAAAAAATAACACTATGGAATTTTACCCAGCCATAAAGAAGAAAAGCAATCATGTCATTAGCAGGAAAGTGAATCGCATTTGAGAATATTATGCAATAATATGAGCAAGTCTCAGAAAGCAAATAGTTGTATTTTTTTCATATGTGGAAGCTTGAGAGAAATTGGGAAACAAAAGAGACCTCAGATAAAGGAGTAGAGACTCTAGAGGAGTGATGCAGGGGTTTTAGAGGACAATCAAGGGGGGTTAGAGACATAATGAGGGTAACAGTTTAAATAATGCTATGTATGTGTATGAAATTATCAATACCAATATCAATGATATATATGGGGAAGGGGAAGGAGTGAGGTTGGATCTGGAGGGAAACACAAGTGCTGTGTGCATGTATATTTCTATTACTCCATATACCTTAGTATGATGTATAATTACAATGCACAGGAAAAGTATAAAAATAGTAAAAAAAATTCTTCAAATGGCACAAATGAAGAATCATCCATCAATCCACAAAGTGTAAACTGCATTTTAAGACTTTGCTACTTAGGTGGTATTGGCTAATCTCTACTTAGAGCCTGACTTCCTTTTTTTTATTTTTATTTTTTTTGCGGTACTGGGGATTGAACTTAGGGGCATTCTACCTCCAAGCTATACCCACAGCCCTATTTTTTATTCTTTATTTTGAAACAGGGTCTGACTAAATTGCGGAGTACCTCACTAGGTAGCTGAGGCTGGCCACGAACCCGGATCCTCCGGTCTCAGCCTCTCCAAATGCTGAGATTACAAGTGTGCGCCACCATGTCCGGCTCCTGACTTCCTTTTTTAATGAAAAAAATTAAATATACACTAAAGTAGAGAAAAATTATAATGAACTCCATGAAGTCATCCTTATTAAATTAGGACTCATTTTATTTCATTTATGTCTCTATCCACTATCCTCTTTCCTACATAAAAAGTATATGTAAGATATTTGAGGAATACCCAAGACATTATAACATTTTATCTGTAAATATTTTAGTTTTTATCTCTAAAAGATAAGGATTATTCTTCAAGTATGATCATGTTATTATCACACTTGGAAATTGTACATAATTTTAAAATAACAAGTATTCAGTCACTGTTTAAGTTCTCTCAATAATCTGGCTTTTTCTGTTTGTGTTTTATTTTGGAGTCAAAATCCAAATAAGGTCCAAATTATTATTGATTAATAACTCTTTCATAATCCATAGGCAATTATATCATTCTGGTTTCCTTGCAATTTATTTATTGAACAAACCAGATTGTTTGTCTTGTAGAGTTTCCCATGTTCTGGTGTCTTTAGAGTCTGGGTTGAAGGGGCCACCCATTCAAAGATCAGGAACAATCCTTGGATCAAAGAGAGTAGACATTTTGATCAAATAACTTTTTAAAAAAAAACAAAAACAAAAAATTAACACACCAGGAAACACAGAGTGACATCCTTAGCAAAAGAATTAAATAGATATTGTTCAAGAGAGTCAGAAAAGATGTTTACTTGTCTTGTCTCAGAGGAAGAGGAGACTGGCAGAAGAAAGCAAACATTCTGAAGGAATGCACTTTAAAAACCAGTTTTAGAGTATTTCCACAGAAAAAATTCTGAAAAAATATAAACTGAGCATCAAAAATCACCAAACATACAAGGAAACAAATTCCATGAATGGGAGTCATTAGAAATGACAAACTGTGATCAGACTGTCACAACTGCTGATATGGAAATTGTCACATACAGAATTAGAAATAATTAATATCTATGAAAGAGAGATACATTAAAACTACACAAAGGGAGCCGGGCGTGGTGGCGCACGCTTGTAATCCCAGCATTCGGGAGGCTGAGACCGGAGGATCCGGGTTCGCGGCCAGCCTCAGCTACCTAGTGAGGCACTCCGCAACTTAGTGAGACTCGGTTTCAAAATAAAGAATAAAAAATGGGGCTGGGGGTATAGCTCGGAGGTAGAATGCCCCTGAGTTCAATCCCCA
>PVLC010007409.1:0-37100 GCA_004027655.1 Graphiurus murinus | reverse complement strand
TAATTTGACAAGTCTGATAGGTTTTCTTTTTAACCTGAATTATATTGGAAAATAAAATGTAGAGACACAGTAAACAGCAATTACACACAGTTGGGAAAAGTAGTAAATAAGAGATGGTGCTGAAGAAATTATAAAAAATATACTCAACCATTTCATAGAGGTAGAAGTTCCCTCATATAACTAACTGAAGTTTTAAGAGAAAGGGATTGTAATCAAAGAACGAAGTGGCTTAAATATATTTTCAGAAGTTATTCTAACTCCAGTTTCAACAATCACCACATTTGCCCCAATCTCAAGTAGCATTGACTAAAGAAGTACATCTAGAAAAAATATAGCGGAAATTTAGAACACTGGAGACAAAAAATAGAGCTTAAAACAGGGAGAAAAATTATTTATAAAAGATCTATGATGAAAATTATATTCGTAGGTAATACCGTGGAAAGACAGAATGTCTCAATAATGTAATGGAGAAAGTCAGACAAAGTATTAAGAGAAAATTGTCATTCTATAATTCTATTCTCAGTGCATTATTTTCAAGAAGTAAAATGAAATATAGATGTTTTAAAACAGAGAGAGAATGTATAAGAGAGTGTCACTATAGGGATGTCTAGAGAATGAAAAATGTACTTCATGAAAAAGAATATCAGTCACAGAGAGATTATGATCATAAAAGATAGTGAAGCAGGTAAGAAAATCTCAACCAACATCATCAAAACCACTAATAGTGATATTTATACTAGGGATTATTAACTAGAGAAATTTTTGAATGCGTAGACCAAGAGATGTTTGCAGAATGTTCAGATACCTTCCCTTTTTTTGTCTGGTACTGGGGATTGAACCCAGTCCTCCAAGCTATACCCCCATCCCCTTTTGTTTTTTATTTTGGACTAGGGTCTCGCTAGGTTGCTGAGAGTCTTGCTACTTTGCTGAGGCTGGCCACGAGTCTGTTATCCTCCTATCTCAGCCACCCAAGTACTGGGATTACTAGTGTGTCCCACAATGCCAGCTTCAGATAGCTTTTTGAGTAACAGCTATGAACTTAGAAAATAAAGTGTACATCAGCAATAAATATATAAATCAACTGTTCTATATTCATACCTTAACTACTACCCGGAAGTGAAAATGAATCAACTGCAGTTATTTGTATCAATATGTTTGAAACTAATCCAATAGTTTCTTGTACAGGTATTTTTCACAAACCTGTGGTTTTAGTAGTGAGTTAAGAGGAGAAATGGAAAACAATCTGTTTTTACTTCGAGCTTGATTATAGTGTCTGATTTTTAGATATAATCTAATGAACTGGGCTACTTCTCCATAATTTTTTTAGCCAATCTATCTCATATAATCAGCAAAAGGCAGTCTGAGTCAATCTTTCAATTTACTAACCATACAAATAATGTATCATTCCTTGCTTCCTATCATCTTTGAATAATTCACCAGGATTAATCCTAAATAGTCATATGCATTGCCTCTATTGATTGTCAACATATGATAGAGCAATTAGAAAATGTACCAAAGCATACACAACATCAGTCTTCCTTATTCTCTGTTATATTGTAATAAGCAGTAGAAACATTTTTCTCTATTATCACTTCACTATTAAAATGAAACATGTATTTCCTATAAAATTTCTTCTTGGTGTGGCTTTAAAAATAAGATCTCCATGGACAGGAACAGCTTTGTGTTTATGAACTAACAAACTATATAGTATAATTTTAATTTTAAAATCATTTTTTATTTCACCTGAACATATATTTAGTTTTTTCTCAGCACTGCTGTTTGAAATCAATGTATGCTTTGGTGAAGCTACAGAGGCTGTATTGTATTTAAGTATGACCTCAATTATGGGACTTGACATCAAAAGGAAAGATGGTCATGGCTACAAGTAATTAACACCTTTTATAGTTTTGGGAAATGAAAAATGATGAACAAGTTGAAGGGTAATATATGAATGTGAAGATAGGTAAAGAGCTAATCTATTAGCATGTTAATTGAGTACAGTAAGGTTAATATTTTACACAATTATTTGTTTTAGTAAACGTATTTAAGTTCATTTGACTTGTCAGTGAGAGATAACAGGCTTCAAGTTTTGGAATGTTGTGGGGTCTTATAGCATTTTTCAATATATTTTATTTGATACATGTCCTTTATAATGCTCTGGTGAAAGTAGGGTTTGTAAAATCAGTTTAAAATTTTTGAAATACTCTTTTTAACTTTTTGTGACTGACTAATCTCACTTAACATAATGTTTTCCAGTTCCATCCATTTCCTTGCAAATAGCATGATTTTGTTCTTCTTTATGTACAAAATTCCTTTGTGTACATATCCCATAGTTTTGTAATCTATTCATCTGTTAATGGACATCTTGGCTGTTTCCATAGTTTGACAATTGTAAACTGTGCAGCTATAAGCATAGATATGCAAGCATTGGTCTGATAGTTTGGATTCCGTTCTTTTGGGTAGATACCCAGAAGTGGTATTGCTGAATCATATGGTAGGTTCATTCCCATTCGTCTGAGGATCCTCCATATTGTTTTCCAAAGTGGTTGCACTAATTTGCAATCCCACCAACAATGTATTAGTGTTCCCACTTCTCCACACCCTCGCCAGCATTTGTTGTTGGGAGAAAATGGGACATAAGTGGGACATAAGAAGGACTCCAGATGAAGAAGGAGAATCCTTAGGTGAACAAAGAATTTGACTTAACGGAAGGTGATGGGGGGAGAGGGGACACCCTAATGAACATGATGTACTTTCATGAACACATCAAAGTCAATCACTAAACTGACCTTGAGAGGAGGGAGGAGGGGGGAGTGGGGCGGGAATTGGGGACGGGTTAAACGAGAAATGTGTGCATGTATGCCTTTATCTATACTAGCTTGTACCTAACAAAGATATGTGATTACAATGCACCAATCAAAAAAAGGATTTGTTAAAGTTACACCAGGAGAGTTTTGATCTACGTAATGCAGAGCCCATTTCTATTAATGTGGCAGAAATAGCTAAGACATTTGTAGATCGACTTCAAGCCTTGGTCACTACCTGGCCCTCATTTATCTCCTTGCTGGGAGGAGTTATCGGATCAGCAGCAATAGTCATTCTAGGCTTATGCATTCTACCACTCGTTGTACGCCTTGTGATCAATGCCTTTGTTAGTATATGAGCAGATTTACATGGAATAAAACTGCAAGCACTGCCTTGCACAGGGCCTGGTAGTCAATGACAGGTTCGATTTTCTCAGGGCAATATCAACATAAGACAGGGCTCCTTGAATGACTCATCGAGATCCCATGATGGGCAAGATTATGCACCTGGTAGGAAACAACCTAAGACAGGCACAGTCCTTTGTGCATTTTAAAATAAAAACGGGGGAGTTGTGGGAGCCCAGCTGGGCCCTTTCCCTCCTGGCAGTTGCTATCTGCATAGATGAGTAATTATACTGATTATTCTGCTAAGGCTACTTTGGCGTCTCAAAATCTGGAGATTGCTCCTAGGATGCGTAGATGAAAGACCCTCCTACTTCTTAGAAAGTAAATATATGACTCTAAAGGTTTATGGTTTTATGACTCTAGAAAGTTTGCTTGACCAGGCTATGTTAAGAATGTGGGCTATATGTGGAAAACTAAGAAGTGGTGCTAATTGTGCTCTGACAATGATTGATATGTCATAAATCTATACATAACCCTGTTGTACACAAGAAATGTATAACAAATCCATACTGAATAATAAAACTTTAAAAAAAAGAAATACTTTTTTCATCTCTTAGAGAATAACTACACACATTCTTGGATGAAAGGCTCTGAGAATTTACACCAAAGAAAAATCTGTTTAGTTTTGCTTGACTGATATTTTCCTGCCATTCTTGTGTATGGATCTCTTTTTGCTGTAAATATGTATAATTTTTTTTTCTTGTAATACTTGTTACCACTATAGAACTAGAAACACTTTGGGGAAGATTTGAGTCATCTTAATAGGATGAATCTCATTTTATTTATAATAACATTAACTAATAGTATAAGAAGTGATAATAGCTAATATTTATTAAGCACTTATGTGACAGATACTACTCACAGCCCTTTATATATGCTAATTTGTTTAGTGTTCAAAGGGTCTAGATATGAGCCTGAGTAAATTGGAAGAGGCTTCATGCTTCTGTCCTGTGTCTTACTTACCCTCCAACTCTTCAAAACCTCACTTTACTCCTCTGCTCAACAAAAGAGATTGATTGGAAGTAAATCTCAGTCTCCTCTTCTGCATGTCAAGTTCTGCATTTGTCGGAAGAATGCTGAAAAAATAACATTTAAATATAATTTTGGATACCATTTATGCAGTGAATGGTGGTGCATGCCGATAATCCCAGTACTTGGGATACTGAGGCACGAGGATCACAGCCTCAGCAACTTAGTAGACTCTCAGAAACCTATGAGATCCTGTTCCAAAGCAAAAACATAAAAAAGGGCTGGTGGTGGGGGGTGTAGTTTGGAGGTAGAATGTCCCTGGGTTCTATCCCCATTACCATACATACAAACAAAAAAACAAAACAAAACAATTATCTCTTATGTAGCCTGGGCAATTATTTAGACACTGTTCAAAAGAATAAAAATACAAAGGACTGGGGATTTAAATCAGTGGTCATGCCCCTGGGTCATTTAGGACATGAAATAATTATTTGAATTTTATGAGCCTTTCTTGTTTACTGGTGCTAATCTAATGTTTTGTAGTCATTTACATATTTGGGCAAATATGCAGAACATAATTTTCAGATTAGTGTTGTCTACAGTTTTATTTTAGAATCAATACTTCTCCATATGACATTTAACTTTTCTTCCAACTCTTTGATTCTGTGATTAAACTATAATGGAACCTAGTATGACTTTAGAGACTCACTATGAATAAATTGAAGCTAACCTCAGAAGATGTTCTGTGGAAAACATTACATTTCCTCTCAAAATCATCTTAGAGGCAAATACATGAACAATGTAACTATCTTTTATTAAACATCTCTTATGTACTAGGCTCTATACTGGATTTATGTCTGACAATAATATGTGATAAGTATTAATTCAAAGATAAATCCTAATAAGAAATTTAGGTTCAGGAAAATAATAATTAATAAGTGCTAAAACCGGAATTCAAACCCAGATTTATTTTATTCCAAAACCTACTCTCTTTAATTATTACTTTCCTTGTCTAACTAAATGTTTAAAGCATATTAAACATTACTTTAAATAAAAAACATAAACTTAGATCATAAATTTCTGTTTTCTGTGTGTATGAACCTCCTATGTTTTTCACAGCCAGAACATACAAAAATGTTACGTATAGGATTTAGTTGGAAACATTTTTAGAACAAATGATAATTGTGAATTTTTATATTTTCCATAAAATGTAACATAGAGTCTTATGAATTGGGTTGCTCCATTCTGGGCACCAGGAAACTGATGGCAGTGGACAGGTACATGAGTTTCATCAAACATCTACAGTGGGATTTATATATAAACAAAAAAGGCTTTGTGGAGACTGAATTAACTTCAACCCAATGAACTGAATATAATTTAGGGAAAGTTTACTAGAAGGTTTATCTGAGCATAAGAATAAATAATACTTATAAATTATATATAAAAATTTGGCGCATAGTGATATACTGAACTGCTCTCAACTCAAAATACTTGGGCAACGTGTTTGTTTCCTCATCGTCTCCAACTTCCTGCATTCAATCGGTGCCAATTCTTTTCCTTTTATCCTCTAAGTAACCTTCAAACCAGCTCATTTCTTCTTATTCCCATTTCCGCCTCTTGAGTCTCAACCAAGATATTTTTTTCATGGATGACTTCAATGGCTTCGCTTCATCTACTGCTGCTACCCATCCTGTGTGTTCTCACTCTGAAACTAGAGAGGCCTTTTTAAATTATTAACTTTTACCTGTCCCTTCTGTGTTTAAAATCCTTATATGTCTCCACATTGTTCCTAGAATCATGTCCAAATCTTTAACATGACCTCCAGGACTCAGAATATTATGAACGCCACCTCATCCTGAAACTTTCCCTGTAATCTCATGCCTACTCTAGCCGTAGTCCTGTCTTTTCAGCACCTGCTACATTATATTTTTCTCTTCCCTAGAGTCATTGCAAATTATGTTACGTGGTATTAAGGTCTACTATGCGACAGAAAGCCCAGTATACTGGATTAAATAAGATAGTTTAGTTCTCTCTAAGATAAAACTTTAATAGGGTTTCTAGAACCATGTTGACTGAGACCCATGATCTTAAAGACTTGAACCACGTTATCTATAGAGACATCTGTGACTTAAGAATTGGGTAGAAGAAAGGTCAAGGGAATAGAGGCTGTATTCTATTTCTTCATGTTCTTAGAAATGTCCATATAATATTTTATATCTATGTCATTTATCTGAATTAATTAGTTAATTGTGGTACTGTGGATCCAACCCAGGGCCTCATACATGCTAGTCAAGTGCACTACCACTGAGCTACACCCATATCCCTATTTGTCCAAATTTAAATGCATTGTCCATACCTCGGAGTTATTATTTTGGGGATATGTCCATCCATGTAAAAATCTGAGTTATTTTAACCTCTCCTTCTCCTTGAAGCTATGTCAGAATCTGTCACTTGGAATATGTGCAGCCCTCCCATTACCTGAGAAGAAAAGTAGGATAAACATGGAAGGAAAACTTGAGCATAAGCTTGGGGTGCACCTTCCCTCTGCCTGCCTGCCTCACCCCAGTTTAGCCACCTTCCTTTCCTGGCTATTTCTTAGCATCCTTTGGGTCTCAATCTGAAATCATTTCATTCGTAAATCCTTCCCCAACCATCCTCTATGCTATTCCTCACCCCTATCCCACTACCTAATTTGGATTCTCATAGAATTTTTAAATACATTATTTTAAAGAGAAGTTTTAAGTTTACATCAAAATTGAGCATAATTTACAGAGTTCTGACATAATCTCTGCACCCATCCAACTTCTCTCACTATTGACATCTCTTACCATAATTGTAGATTTACTACAATCCATAAACATTTATTGATAAATCATATCAACCAAAGCTTACATTAGATCTCTCTCCCTCATCTCTTTTATACTGGGGATGGAACCAAGGGCATTCTACCTCTGAGCTATACTCCCAGCCCTATTTTATTCTTTTATTTTGAAATAGGGTCTCACTAAGCTATAGAGGATCTTGCTAAGTTGTTTAGACTGGCTGCAAATCTTCAATCCTCTTGTTTCAACCTCCCAAGTTCTATACTTTTTGGCAAATATGTAATGACATATTCACCATAGTATCATACAGAATAGTTTCACTGCTCTAAAAGTTCTCTGGGTTCTACTAATTTATGCTTCCCTCTCCTGATATTTTTACTGTTTCTACAATTTTTCTTTACATATAGTGTCAATATAATTTATATATAATGTAATCTTTTCATATCGGGTTCTTTCACTTAGTACCCCGCATTTAAGATTCCTCCACACTTTTTCATGACTTATATAGCTTGTTTCTTTTAGGAATGTTTGGATATTCTATTGTTTGGATATTCTATTGTTTGGATATACCATAATATTCCATTGTTTGGATACACCATAGTCTATTTATCTATTCCCATACTGAAGGATATCTTGGTTGCTTCCATGTCTTGGTAATTGTGTGATTGTGTGTGTGTGTGTGTGTGTGTGTCACAGGTATGTATGATACTGGGGATTGAATTCAGGGTCATTCTACCTCTGAGCTACACTCCCAATCCTATTTTATGTTTTATTGTGAAACAGGGTCACACTGAGTTGTGGAAGGCTTTGTTAAGTTACTGAGGCTGGCTGCAAACCTGTGATCTTCCTGTCTCAGCCTCCCAAGTATTAGGACATTAGCCAGCACACCTAGCTAATGTTTTTGTAATTATGAATAAGGCTTTTATAAGCTTCTGTGTGCAGGTTTTTGTGTGGGCATAAGTATTTTATTCAATTGAATAAATACCAAGGAGCCCAATTGCTGGCTCCTATGGCAAGAGTTTAATTTTGTAAGAAATTTCCTGTCTCCCAAAATGTCTGGACCGTTTTTCATTCCCACCAGCAATGAATCAGAATTTCTGTTGCTCTACAACCTCACCCATTTTTTTTTTTTTTTCGGTACTGGAGATTGAACTCAGGGGCACTCTACCTCTGAGCTACACCCCCAGCCCTATTTTTTTATTCTTTATTTTGTAACCGAGTCTCACTAAGTTGCGGAGTGCCTCACTAGGTAGCTGAGGCTGGCCGCGAACCCGGATCCTCCGGTCTCAGCCTCCCGAATGCTGGGATTACAAGCGTGCGCCACCACGCCCGGCTTACAACCTCACCCATTTTTAATGTTATCAGTGTTTTGGATTTTGATAGGTGCATAGTTTTATCTCATTGTGATTTTAATTTATAATTCCTTAATGATATGGTGTTTCACATGTTTTCATGTTGAGGTCTATCAGTGGATACTGGAGTTGTTTCCTCAACATCTACTCTACCCCAGATGAATAGTCTAGCCTCATGGTAACTGATTACCCTTTGCTATTGATTTGTTCTGAAATGGGCATAGCCATTCTTGCCCATGAAATGTTAGAAGTCTGCTGGAAGAAATTTTCCTCATCCTCCAAGAGACCAAAAGAGGTACTACTTTCTCTTCTTTGGCATGTAGTTGGGTCTGAATTCAACTTCTGAATTTACCTGCTAGCCTCAGCAAGAAGACAACATGAAAGATGGAAGTCTGGAAACACTAAGAATAAGGAAGTCCCAAACTGCTCCTTGAATAATGTATTGTGCTGATTCAACCAATCTTGTAGTTTCTTTTTTCTCTGGATTTCATATTTCTCTGATATCATATCATATAATAAATATTCTCTTCCTAAAGCTAATTCTTGACTCTGTCTTTTGGGGAACATTCAATATTTTAAAATCGTTTTAGTTTGAAAACTTCCTGTTTGAACACTGCCTAAGCTGAAAACAAATATCCCCATTGGAGAGAAGCAAAAAGAACCTTATGCTCTCTGCTGACACTATTTGATATATCTACCTTCTCACACCCACTTCCAGAGTACTCTATGTACTTGAATTCTGACTTAGGTCATTTTTGCACTTGTGTCTTAACTGGATTGTGTGAGGTAATTAAATAAATGATTTTATTTATCCACATGTAACTTTAAAAAAATCCAGGATACAATACTTATCACCACCTTCAACTACTTCTGTATAAGATAATGACCTGAAATTTGATCTTCTTTGAAAAAATATCTTAAGTGTTGTAACATCTTGTCAAGTACCTTTTGTCTTTAATTTTTAATTATCAAATTCTCCTATACACACGTCACCCCCCCACACACACATATCATACTTTTCCTCTCACAAACACCCTTTTAAACTCTAACAATTATCTTCCTGCTGCCTACATACTTTGAAATGAGAGGAATTTGAACTGTTAAGTGGATTAAAAGGTTAATTGCCTAATTTTGGTTTCTTTCCTGAAAAGACTATTTTGACCTATACAAGTTTCCTGTCAGGAAGCTAGGAATCTTTTGAAATATAATTAAATAAATCAGTCTTATCTAAGGCTAATTGCCTTTACATAATAATGTCAGTGTCTTGGCAACAGATTTTTTTTTACATACTTTTCAAAGGAAAAAAAATCACCTCTATGTCTCTGTGTGCTATTATGTTTGGAAAATTATGATCTGTTTCTGCCAACTTTGTTTCTACCAAGGGCCAATATTTTGATAAAATATTTTGGAAAATGTTATAAACATTTGAATAAACTTTATTTAGTTCGCTCTTTGCAAGAGATTTGCAGTCTGAAAATAAGTCAAAAATCTGAAAAAATTAGAGATATTTCAGGAAATGTTCTACTTTTATTCTTATCAAGTACTTATGATGACAAAATGGCCCTTCAAAGGTGTTAGAAAAATACTTCAATTGTAATAACTTTCAGAGCAAAAAACCTTTGATAGGTTCCAGTATAATTTGCTCAAGTGCTGGTGAAAAATTGCAATTATTCTCAGCATATCATTAACATTTAAACATTTCATCTTCAGTAATGTGAATTTGAAATGTTTTATGTCTAAGATTTCCCCAATGTGCTATTTGCTTGGCTTTTCACTTTATTTTTATGTTAAAATAAGACTATTATTGATTTTATTGGGCTTGGCTCATTCTAAATGGTCATACTTTGACTTCTATTTATTTGATATCTTTGGTTTGGCTTTGGGATCATGTTTTTATTTACTTTTATTGGTGCATTGTAATTAGGTGAGATCAATCAGACTCAGAAAGTCAAGTGTTGAATGTTTTCTCTCATATATGAACTCTAGAAAGAAAATAGGAAATGAAAGGGCCTTTAGGTCATTGAGGAGAGAGATCAGTAGAATAGTGAGAGGGGATTGGGGGAAAAAGGTGGGAGGGGAAAAGGAGGAATTGATGAAGAAAATAATTCAAATGATGGGATGCCCAGGAATGAAGGTAGCATGATATCACTGTTATGTATGGGGAGGTGTGGGTAGAGGGGTGGGACCTGAAGGAAAGCACACCAAGACCTGTGTGCTTTGGGAACATTTTAAATGTACTTTTTTTCCTAGTTATTAAAGAACTACACCGAAGAAGTGACATTTAAAAAACCATGCTATTGTTTCCACTCCTGTAAACTTTTCAGGAACTTTTAGAAGTAGAGAAAAAACTCTGGGATTGCTGTTAGAGTTAGTGGTCTCATTACACAGAAATATCTTTTTCTTTTACCATTTGAGAAGATGAGGTCCTTAATTAATGATTTTTAATTCTTTCTAAAATGGTTCCCTTAATCTGAAGAGAGATGCAAGTCTGTGTTTAGGTGTTTCCACCAAGGAGACCCAGTGGAAAGAAAAGTACTAAACATGATTATTGGGAACAAAGGAAGAAAACCAAAGCAATAGGACCTGAAGCCTTAAAGGCAGGGAAAAGTGAAACAGCAAGAGAGAAAAGAGAAACATAAGTCGTCAGAGAATAAACAACACTAAGAAAAATGCTTATATTTCTGATGCAGGAAGTTTGCTAGGCCAGGGTGGAATTTGTCTGCAGATGGGGTGGTGATTAAAGAGAAAAAGCAAATAGAGTTGACTGAGTTGGGCTGGGAATAGTCATTACCTCATGAGAACATTTAATATGGCTTGTCTCTCAGGACCAATAAACTAACGTATGACCTGGCTGACATGAAGCACTGAAGCGAAATGGGTCAATACATCAGAGCAGTTCTAAGTAGAAAATTGGAATAAGAATTCATTTCCTATTTCTTTGGACTTTAAATTTTTTTTGAAATATAAAAAAAATACAAAAGAGCATATTAGGAGTATAAAATGATGTTTTTCAAGCCTAGTTATGCATTATAAGCAATATTGATATCCAGACATTTCAGCATTTTTTGCTTGCTTTTTTTTCTTTTTTTTTAAGCTTTTTTTTATACAGTCTAATGCACAATCTGGACTGAGAGGCACTAATAAAAATATTATAACAAATACTCATAGATTCATCTCAAACTTAGGAAATAATAGCATTGCCAGTTCCTTCAAAACCTTCTGTGTCTTTAACCATTTCTCTTCCTACCTCAAACATAAGGAATCCATATACACTTTGTATCAATTATTCCTTGCTTTCCTATTATGTGTCTATAAGCATTTTAATTTTCAATTTTTTTATCCTTTGACCTCTACACAAATGGAATCACACTGGATATATTCTTCTGTAATGTACTATTTCACTGAATTATGTTCTTAGGATTAATCTATTAGATGCATATCCATTCATTTTTGTTGCTGATTAAATGAAATAGCATCACTCATTTTGCTGAAATAGCTTGCAGAACCTTCTATAAACCAAGCCTAAGTTTTTCTTATCGTCAGAAAGAAATCTTTATCAATCCTTAAGTATGGACTGAGGGAGAGAAGGCAGTGTAGCAGGATGAGGTCTCTGCACCAACTGATTATTCAGTTTGCTTGTGCTTTAAAGACATGGTTGAGTCTGAGATCTTTCATATCATTTCTGCTTAGTTGTAAATCATTACTCTGCAAGCTTGACTATGATTTTGTGAATAAGTTAAAATCAGTTCATTTCAAGGTCTCCTGAGGCTCAAGTGATCAGATATTCAGTCTTTTTCAGGGACCAGTAGCAAGCAGAGAGAGCTTTGCAATGAGAATAGTTGTCTGCAGAACAGGATATGGTTTTTGTATTGCTTGTGGGTTTGCATTGTGGTTCTTCTATGTGGGCTGGCCAAAGGCTCTGCTCACTGCCCTCCTTGCCCTGGACAGTTTAAACATTATTGGACTTTCTGGGTCATAAAATTCAATTGGTAGAACAAATTTCACTGTGGTCAGACCAGCTGTGGAGTCTTTGCTTGCTTTAAGCCCACAGTTCTCAGGTTTACAGTTACTTGTTTAATGAGTCAGAGCAGAATTCTAAAATATGACTTTTGCCTTCCAAATCCAAAGATGTCTACTAATAACTGTGATTCTTCTTTAGTAGTTGGTGGAGCTAAGTATAACCATTTTTTTTTCTTTGGAGAGGATATCCCAACACCCTCTTTATCATTGAAAGCCTAGAAGCTTCATAAGATGCTGGGCATCAGAAATTTTATATGGCTTATCTTCTTCTGGCACTAATAATCTACTAAGGTACATACCATATCCTGTTCAACAGGACCAATTGGTGGCCGGGATAGAGTTTGCAGGTGTTCCCCTACATGAGTGTCACTGTTGTATGCTTAACTGCCAGAGAAGATACCAGACACATACCCCCACATGGGGCCATACATTGTGAATACAGAATATAGTAGTTATTCAGTAGGAAATTGAGCATATGACTTTACATCTTGGAAGTCAGTGGTTTGTCTTAATGGAAACTGACACCTATGTAGATATATGTTTATAGTGTTTTTCTGCAGAGCTATAGCCAGTACTACTTTATGAGTATCTTCAGGACTTTGATCCAGTGATGGGGCATATTATGGACAATCTAGTCTCAAGAGCCCCTTTAATGCAAAGGAGTTGGAACAGTGAATACATAACTTGGGGTCTACTGGTCCTATGACCTACCATGCCAATCTAAAACTTATGGCCCAGAAATCAATGGAATAGTTTTGAAAGATGCAGCTGAGATGACAGCTTGGAGACTGTTCTCTCAGGATAGGGTACCATCCTCCAGGGCCCAGGGCCCAATAGATGTACACCCTAATTGGCAAACCTTAAGTGTGCTCTGTCCCCAGTTGTTAGATTATGAGGAACCTCCTATATCCCAAGAAAATGGGAATGACTCCACTAACCATCACTCTTGGTGATCCTCTTTAAGATTTTACATTACTGAACCTGCAACTTTAAGTCTAGAGGTCCTAATTCAGAGAGAAGAAATACTTTCAACGGCAGCACAGTAAGATTCCTGTAACACTTTATACCAAGTTTTCTGACTGATTTCGTTGGGTTTCCTATTCCAAGAGACTGGCAGGTAAGTAAAGGAGTTATGATACTGGCAGTGGTAGTTGACACCACTCCTTAGCAGAAGGTAGAGCTTCTGTTACACAATGAAGGCAGGATAGTATATGATTAGCATCCAAATGATGCAGACATACATCTCTTGATGTCTTTGTCCAATTTTGAAATGGACCCATTTTGTCAATGGATAAAGGAGACTTCCATGGTAAAGAGACTCAGAAAAGAGTGTTTCCCCCCTTATCCATATAAACTACTTATATGAGAAGAGGTGTTAGGCAAAGGTGAATCTGAAATGGTGAGTAGAGGAGGGAAACAAGGAATAGCAGTTATAGCTCCAAGAACAGCTGCACTAGTGAGAGCTGTAATGTGTCCATTAACTTTGTTCTTGTAAATTTACACAGGAAAAGAAATAGACCAGAATCCTGGAGGAGTTGTTCCCAGATGAATGAACTTATGTGAAAAAGTGGCTCCAAACACACAGGTGTGGACTGTAGTGGAGGCTGCAGCAAGCTGCCCAGACATACCACTTATCCTAACAGTCCCAGCTGTTAGGAATGTTGACTGCTGACGGCTCACAGCTGAATCCCTTGCTTGGCAAGGTTCTCTGCCAAAGAGGACGGACTTGCCACATTCATGCTTCCTCCCAGATGCATTTGTGTTAACAACTGACTACATAGAGGTAAGAATGCCCAATTCCTTTGCTTGAGTTTAGGACGATTCTGAAAGACCATCCCCGCTTCAGAGCTCCTGTGGGATTGACTAAGGCCTTGCAACTGCATCTCATTTCAATTTCTCTCTCTGCCCAATCCTGCTGCATTCTCAAAGGACCTTGTTTCTGGAAGCTTTCTTTAAATCTCCTGAATGCAAATCTTTTCATCAAAATCTGCTCTCCAGCAAAAACAACATCCTACAATTTTTTACATTCTTATATGTATGCACTTCCCATGTCTTTTTTCTTCTATTTTCAACACTTGTTTTCTAGTTCACTAATCCTGTTTTTAGCTGTGTTCAGTCTATTCTTCAATTCATCTATTAAAGTCCAAGCTATACCCTCAGCTCTATATTTAGTTTGGAACAGGATCTCACTAAGTTGCTGAGCGGCTTGCTAAGTTGCTGAGACTAACCTCAACCTGCAATTCTCCTGTCTCGGCCTCCCAAGTACTCGAATTACAGGCATGTGCCACCATACCTGGCTTTTTTGTTCCACTTTTGTAGATTTTAATTTCTATCTTAAATTCTCTACCCTTTGACCCATGTTGTCTCTTATTCTTTTTTAATATATGAACTACATGATTTGAAAATCTTTTGCTAACTCAAATATCTGAGTCATCTCTCATCTTCTTTTCTCCTATGAGTTGGTCATATTTTCTTGTCACCACATTTTTAGTAATTTCTTAATGTATGTCGAACGTGGTATGTAACGTACTTGAAGAGACTTTAGATGTTTTCCTGGGTTGCCAAATAGAAAGGGGTAAAGTGCCTCAGTCTAGTCAGGTATACATTGGTTGGAGCTGGGTTTCAGTTTTAGAAACTCAGTCCGCTTCTGATTTATCCCTGTTCATGTTGACTCTGATCTCTCTTCCCCTTCTTAGGTGTTTGATTTTGAGTGGGATAGAGCTCTGTCTCCCCACATTGGGAAGACTGACTAAAGTTCAGCTCTGTTCTTCTGAGATTTCAGCCCAGCTTCTTCATCCCCTACCATATGTCACTTATGACAGTTTCCTTGAAGGTAAGACTAGCAATGTGTTTAGACTTTTGGAGATTTCTCTTTGTCTTCCAGAAGCACTGGTCTAGTTCCCCAGCCTCTTGTCTAGGAGCCTCTTTAGCAGCTGTTCTGGAAGGAAAGGCACTTGTACATCAGCAGCTCCTCAGGTTTCCAATTTGTCCCTCCAGTCTGTCCTGCAGAATCACTACAACTGTGCTAGTTTCTCTTTCTCCTAGCTGAGCCTGTCTGAAGGGGCAAACTAGATTCCCAGCAAGCACTCAGAACCAGACAATACCCCCAGGAGAAAGAAAGATAAAAATTCTTGCTCATAAGAAGGAGGTTTTCTTCTTTCTGGTATTTTAGTTTGTTGCTTCTGAAGTTCCTTTACATTTTACAAATATGGCATTTATAATTTACCTGGTTTTGTCCACTTTTGCAGCAAGAGAGTTCTCCTATTCAGACTTACCTATTCTAAAACACAAACAATTTTATCATTTGTTTTTAACTGAATAAAGGACACATGTTATTATTATTGTTTGGTAAAAATCAACATTTTAATAATTTCTTCATATGTTTGCCATTGTCTATGTTCACATTACACTTTTACATCTTAGATTCTTTTCTTGGGTCAAAGTACATTCCTTAGAAGTTCCTTTAATGAACATTTGTTGGTCAAAATACTCTTAGTAAATGTTTACATAAATTGTCTTTAATTTACCCCAATTCTTGAAATATGGTCTAATTGGGTTTACACTGAAAGTTATTTTCTCACTGCACTTTGAAGATTTAATCCAATTTCTCTCTTCTTCCACTATTGAAAAATACATTCTCAGTCTGAATGTTAGTCCTTTGTCTAACTGTTCTGTTCTTATGTTTGGCTTTTAATATCTTGCTTTTATATTTGGTGTTTTTTAGTTTTCCGGAGTGGATCTGACTGCAGTTTTCTGTTTGTTCACTTTTTGTATTTTGTTTTTTTTCTTTAATTGTGCTTAGAATACATTCGGTTTCCTGAGTCCAGAATTGAAGTCTTTTATCAAGTCTGAAAACTTCTGTAATCATGTCTGAGTATTCCTTTATTTCTTTCTAACTCTCCTTCTACATGCTTATTGTATTGCCTCATTATATACTCCAAATCTCTTACTCTCTTCTCTGTACTTCTTTTTTATCCTTGAAGCATCATTTGCGATAGTTTATTTTAATCAACCCAGAAACTCATTATTTATTTTCTTATTCTACTGTTAAGTTCACCCAAAGAATTTTAAATTTGAATGATGCTTTATGAATTCTAGACTTCCTAGAATTAGCTCTATTCCTGATAATCAATGTCAAATTTTATAAACAAATTTTAGAATACATGATTATTATATGTGTTTCTTCACCTTTTTTTTTTTGTATATTCCATGTTTTTCTTTCTGTGCCACCTGCTAAATAATGTCTTCATGTTTTCCAGCTCATTTTTCTATTTTGAGAATCAAATTAACACCTAATCTGGAGTTCTTAAATTCAATTTGACATTTTCTATTTCTAGAAAGTATACTTATTTCTTTCTAAATTTGCATGGTAAATTTAGAAACTCTTAGTGCCTAATTATAATTTTAATACAGCATTTTATTAATACAGACATTTTAAACGTCCTAATTTCATATTCTTTCTGATAGTTGTAGAATTTTCATTTCTACTTGTTCATTTGTTGCTTCTGCTCTCTTCTTCATGGTGGCTTATTTGTAATTTTTATTTGTCATATCATAATCCTTGGAATCTTATCTTTTAGAATATTTAATCCTAGATTTAAAGATCCCTGAAACAAAATTTGATTCTGTAATGACTTTGGGAACTCTAATAGTCTGAAGTTACTTCTATTTTTTGTGTGTATAAACTATTTTTTTTTTTCATCACACCTATAAGCACAAATTCCAGAATGGTATCTGTGTGAGGGCAGGTGTTCCTGTTATTTCTCTCTGTGGGGCAATTCGTTTTTCCTGGTTCATTTATTGCAATGATCAAGATAGAGTAAATGCAGTTAAAAATAAATCCCAAAGCCTTGTAGTGGCTTGGGAAAATTAAGGTTTACCTTCCTTATGCCAATTTTGAGGTGGAGTAGTTGTCCTTCATTTTCTCCTGGACTATCTGGAACACATTACCTCCAAAAGGCCATGTCTGGAAAAGGAGTACAGCATTTCCACCCACACCCTGCTGGCCAGAGTACCATCCCACAGTCCCAAACAAACCATAAGGCAGGCTGGAAATGGTCTCCTTCATGCTTAGGAAAAAGAAAGATTGTGATGAACATGTTTATTGTCTCTTTTAATTCTATTGAGGTTGAAAGCCTTTCAGGTGTTCAGCATTATTTGGGAATCTCTATTCTAACCTCCCAATTTGCAACAAACAGAGGATTTTTTTTAATGCTCTACTAAGTCAGGCTTGTGGTCTGTGAAAACAAAACTCTTGGGAATGCCGGTTTTAGTGCTTTGGGGCTTTATGGTTTGTACTCTGCTAACAGTTCTGGCCCCTGAAAATTTCCCTCTGTTTCTGCCAGCTCATACTTTTTTTTAATAAGCATTTTGTGTACTATTCTTAGATATTCTGTACCAAAAAGTTTTGTTAGGAGAACTAGTCTGCCATGTTCATTAAAATAGAAATCAGCCTCAGTCTCTTTGAGAGTTATCCTGACCCGAACTGCTAGCCCTAAGTTGTGGTTTCTCTTGATTAACAAAACAAAACAATATAAAACAACAACAACAACAACAAAAACTAGCTGGTTTCCTTATATAAAAAAATGTCTGAATTATTAGGGCTACCAGATAGTTGCTCCTGACTCCTAGTAGAGCTTGTCTCTCTCAATTTTATATTTTATATTAGAAATCCAAGTTATTTCTAGACCAAGTTTCTTGAACTAAGTTTCCAAAGGGACTGTGTCATTCAGCTTTAATTTATACTAGTACTATGCCACGTATCTCATTGTCTTTCTCAATTTTAAGTTCAATGAATATTTTTTAAAGGGCTACATATTCTTATAGAGTGCTGCATTAGTCTTTGTTGTTGTTGTTGCTATTGTAATGAAATACTGGAAGTAGAATAATTTTATTTTTATTTATTTATTTTTATAATAATTGGTACATTGTGATCATACATCTTTGTTAGGTACAAGCTGATAAAGGCATATATGCACACATTTATCATTTAACCCCTTCCCCCATTCCCAACCCTCTCCCTCGCCCTCTCTCCTTCTCAAGTTCAGTTTAGTAATTAACCTTGATATATTTGTGAAAGTACATCACATGCATTAGGGTGTCCCCCCTTCCCCCTCCCACCCATTTATCCCCCTCAGTTAAGTCAATTTCTTGCTCATCTAGGGTTTCTCCTTTTTCATCTGGAGATCCTCTTATGCCCCTTCTTCTCCCTAGCATCCACATATCAGGGAGAACATATGCTTTTTAACTCTTTGTGATTGACTAATCTCACTTAACATAATGTTTTCCAGTTGGATCCATTTCCCTGCAAATAACATGATTTTGTTCTTCTTTATGGCTGAGTAATATTCCATTGTGTACAGATCCCATAGCTTTGTAATCCATTCATCTGTTGATGGACATCTTGGCTGTTTCCATAGTTTGGCAATTGTGAATTGTGCAGCTATAAATATAGATACACATGCGTCGGTCTGATAGTTTGGTTTCCATTCTTTTGGGTAGATACTCAGAAGTGGTATTGCTGGATCATATGGTAGGTTCTTTCCCATTCATCTGAGGATCCTCCATATTGTTTTCCAAAGTGGTTGCACTAATTTGCAATCCCACCAACAATATATTAGTGTTCCCACTTCTCTACACCCCCACCAGCATTTGTTGTTGTTCATGTTTTTTATGATTGCCATTCTGATTGGAGTTAGGTGAAATCTCAAGGTAGTTTTGATTTGCATCTCTCTGATTGCTAATGATGTGGAACATTTCTCATACATTTATTGGCCATTTGTATTTCTTCTTTTGTGAGGTGTCTATTTAGATCCTTTGCCCATTTTTTGATTGGGTTATTTGTTTTCCTCGCTGTGAGTTTCTTGAGTTCTTTGTATATCCTAGATATTAGACCTCTATCAGAAGAGGAGCTGGCAAAGATTTTCTTCCACTCTGTGGGCTCTCTGTGGAGGTTCTTGATAGTTTCCTTTGCTACACAGAAGCTCTTCAGTTTAATGCAATCCCATGTATTGATCTTCCTTTGAGTTGCTTGTGCTTTGGGGGTCTTGTTGAGAAAGATTTTACCTGTGCCTATGTGTTGAAGTGTTGGTCCTATGCCCTCTTCAAGTAAAGGTTTACAGCCTCGAAGTTCTGGAGGTGCAAAGGCGTGAGCCTGACATCAGCTCAGCTCAGGTGAGAACTTCCTGGTAGAGTGGTGACACAACCACAGAATCACATCACAAATGCAGGAAGCCAGAGTAACAGGGTCCATAATTCCTCTGAGGGTATATAGAAAACCTCCTGCTAGTCTCTACTTCTTAAAGGTCCACCATTTCCCATCACCACACTGAGGACTAAGCCTCCAACACTTGAGCCCTAGGTTAACAAACTACATACAAGCTATAGAATGTGCTAAACAAAATTTTGTCATAAAAAGTATATTATATTTCTTAAAAAATTTGCATACTTTAGGAGGAAGTACCTGATTGAACACCAGTTTCCATTTTAATTCTAAATTAGCTCTAATTTGTTGTCTTGGTAAAGTCCCTTGTGTTCTTGTAATATTTTTTCAAGAGAATCTCAATCTGGAAAAAAAAAATTCCTTGGGCCCCAGTTTTCTATTCTTATGAATTGATTTCTGGAACTTCATTCTAAGTGTTTGCTATAGAGGAGGCTCACTATCATACAAAGCTGACTTTAAGTTTTTTCAAAATCTTTATGTCAAGTCGTATCTTTCAGCTCTTCAAATGAACAACTTGACACTCCTTAACTGTTAAAAATTGTCTTCTACATTTCTTCCTTTAAATATTTTACTTCTCAGCTGGGTGTGGTGGCACATGCTCGTAATCCCAGCATTTGGGAGGCTGAGACCAGAGGATCCGGGTTTGCGGCCAGCCTCAGCTACCTAGTGAGACACTCCATAATTTAGTGAGACCTGGTTTCAAAATAAAGATTAAAAATTAGGTCTGGGGGTATAGCTCGAAGGTAGAAAGCCCCTGAGTTCAATCCCTAGTACCGAAAAAAAAAATTTACTTCTCTTCCAGTTATTAGGAAAAGTTAATTTTGTGAGCTTACTTGATTTAAGCTTACTTTGTAGTCTCAATTTGTCAGATTTATGACATATGCATCAATACCATAGCCATTTTACTTATAGAGGAAATTATTATTACTTTTCAATTATTACCATTCTTAAAATTTTTCCCATTTTTTGGATTTGACAGACCATATTTCTTTATTTCTCTCATTTTTTTCTATAACAGAATTGACTCATAGATGAGACAGACTCCAGTTTATGTGAGCCAACTTGCTAGAGAGTATTTATTAGTGTTTGCCTTAAAAAAGATGCTGTTCTGTGATCATTTTACAGGTTTTTCTCAAAAATGCTTTTCATTTTATTCACAATTTTAGCAAGATTTCTAACTTCCATTAGGTAATTCATAGTTACAAAGAAGAAAGATTACCTACTTAAAAAAAAAAAAGTTGGCAAGATAGAAAAAAAAGCCTTGGGCATCACAGACAGAAGAAGATAGAAGATCTGAGGAAAGGGTGATGATGTTTGAATTGGAAAATTCAGGAAAGACTGAGGGAAGAAGAATTCAGGGAAGACTCAACCCAAGTTGAAAACTTGAAATAATATAACTACTCTATTTTCCTCTGTGTAAAGCTCTAAGATTTTGAACTTTTTATAGGTGGCTTTTCCCTCTTTTTAGTAGAATTTAATTTTTATGTATTTATCTTTACCAGTTAAGTTAGCAGAGGAAATTTCATTCATACAGCAAACACTGGGAAAACCACATATGTAATTTATGTAGGCAGAGTTTTGTATCCTTCAGCAAATCTTGCCAGTGAACCCTATTGAGATTCTTTCACCAGAGAAATTGTTATATGCTTAAAATTTTACAAAAAAAATACCAGAGAACTTTTGGAACTTATCCATTAGCCCCAGGTTAAGAACTTCTGTTTATTATCTTATAATAATGCAGTACCAATTGAATCAAGTTTTCAATTCTCAGAAAAGGTAGACTGTAATAAAAACAAGTAATTAGCCACTTGAAGTAGTTTAAACCACCTTTTCTGTGTCCCTTTCTAATTCAATTACCTAATGCTTTGTGTCATTTAGAGGAGAAGAACTCAGAGATGGGGGTTGGAGGCAGTGTCCAGAAATCCATAGTAGCTGATTATGACTGAGATCCATGGCTCTCATAGTAAGATTATAAACCAATAAAGAACAATGAAGAGCAGTAGTTCAACAAATCCAGGTTCTAACCCTACTTTCTAACTCATTTGGCCAAATACAGATTATGTGGTCCCACTTGCATACTTATTAAAACAAAAATCTAAGATTTGGCCAAGAATCTCAATTTAAAATAAGACCATCAGGTGATCAATGTGCACACCAAATATTGAGAGTCACTAACTTAAGTATTTGGAAAGGAAACAATTGCTGTTAGGAAAAATCTGTAGTTTTTATCAGAGAGACTGTTTTATTGAGCACTTATTAAACTCCTGCAATGTATATGTTCATGCTTAATACATACTCTCTCTAATAATTACTTTTATTGCACGCAAACAATGAAAGAAAATTGTTTCCCTTTGAAAGTTTGCATTGTAGGTTAATTTGATCCAGAGTTTTGTCATTTGTTTACATTAAAAGGAAAGAAGGAAGGGGGAAGGAAGGGAGGGCCTTTTTCTTTTATTTTATAGTTCATATAACTCCCAAGGAATAGTGTATTAGAATTTAGCAGAAAAATTTGAGTAAGGTAATGAATTTCTCATTGTGTAAAAGAACCCCAGCATAATTAAAGAAAGGAAATCCTCCTTTGAATTTTAAATATCTCTCTCAAATTGCCAAATTTGCATGAGGGCAAGACTAAGAGGAAGCCTGTCTTTTATTTGGTGAATTGATTATTGCTCTGTCGGGTGTCCAGGGGCAAGAACCAAGCAGAAGAAACACGTTACTATTTGCAAAGTGTTAAAACAACAGCCAGATTGTTTCTTCTTCACTTACTGTGCACAGTATGGGCTGGCACCACTGTGGTAGCTTAGAAATCTCAATGCTGTCAGGAAAAACAAACCAAGCCCTCCAGATAGAATAAAAGGGTGAAAAGACAAGCCAGAGGGAAGACCAAAAATTTATCTGCAGTTAACAAAAGAATGATATATTTGCTAACAGACTGGTGGAAACTGCTCTGTGAGGAGGGAGTGATCACAGGGAATTTCTTTCTTCCATTTACTCTTTGTTCAGGACTGTACATACATTTAATTCTCAGTGAGCTCTTTTAAAAGAATAGAATTTTTTTAGGGCTCCAAAGTCTATATAATCTGTATGATGGTGTTGACTTGGAGAGTTTATATATTATTTAGATGATTTGGAAAGTGTGGCAGCAGTTGGAGGTTTTTCAGTGAAATGAAGCTGAATGGATAAAAATAGAAAATACTATACTACTTCTAAATGATTTACCTGGGGTATCCTTTAAGGGAATTATTTATCATCAATTTTGATAAATTCTCTTTCTCTTTCTCTCTACCTTCCTACGTTCTCTCTCTCTCTCTCTCTCTCTCTCTCTCTCTCTCTCTCTCTCTCTCTCTCTCTCCTACTCTCTCCTACTCTCTTCTTATTCCCTCCATAAGAAATACTAAATCTCTGAAAAATTTTGGGGGGGATTTGTAATATCATTCACTGATACTGTACAACAATTTCAGAATAAACACAAGTTTAAATTGTTCAAAATATTCTGGTCATGGTGACTGAAAAGATTAGTTTTACCAAAATAATGTCAATTAGCCAGTTTTACTGAAACTGTGAGTTTTTTGACAGAAATAACCAAATGATCAATTTTATGACATCTATTGCTTGGTTCATTTGCAATATTTCTTTTTTTTCCTTGTTATTAAATAGAAATACTGTGAAATATCTACCTCAATGAAGGTGTGATTTTATCTGATCACTTTTGCAGCATTTTTAGGGAGGTGGTTGGTAAGAGAATGACTATTCCTCTTAAGCAAGAGCTCTCCAAATTGAGTTTCACTTTTGTTTTATTATGCCATGTAGTTTAACTTAAAAATTAGAGGAGGGAAAAATGTCACTACTATTAAGGCACATTAACTGTGAGTACCTATATAGAAATTTCTCAATTAATATAGTCCCTTTCACTAAATAATAAAGTACTTAAGAAGTAGAAGATATCACAGTAAAGAGAGTTAGCTACAGGAAGGTGGTAATCTGGATTTTGGGAAACTTTTTATATTTGTACACCATTTAGAAAACTGCTCATAAAATGTGACAGGGAGAAATGGGGAAATTAACATTAAGTTAATATACTAATTAGCAATGCAAATTCACTTGCGAATCCTGATTGGGTCACTGAAAGAGTAAGAATTTAAGCTTACAGGCTTAGTAAAAGTTGTTTGGTTCGATTTCTACTGTATATACACACCTACCAACAATTTCCAACCACCAAATCAATCAAATAACAATAAAGGGAGATAGATCAGAGGCAGGAAATAATTCAAATTATTTTGTTTTTCTAATGTTAATGATTATTTCATTATTTTAGTGTAATTGTCTTGAAACTTAAATTATCAAATGTTTTTGTATGTTCATGCTCAACAGACTATTACTGATTATGCTTTTGTCTAGAAAATTGATGGTAAAAAAAAAGGTTTGGAAATAATGAGTAAATAAATGAAGCCTTTTAAACTACTGAGGAAAGAAAAATATATACCTAGCATTACATGTACCTGTTATATGTTTCACTATCTACTATCTGTTGTTGAGGGCCATCTTAGAACATACATTGAGATTATCATCTTGGATCAGTCCAGTTTGAATACATAGTATTTGGCTGGGTGGGATTTGTCTGCAAGTGGACATGTCAAGGGATCTGGTACAATCTTTATGGTGTGCTCTTTGATGTCCTCTACACCCAGTAATGTCTAATCCCTCCTTCCTCTAAGCTTGTCATATGTCTGCCTCACTGATCTTTATTGCAATCTATGGCAATTGTTAGTTTCTGTGTTTTACTACCTTTTATGATGTCTTGTCTAAATTTTCTATAAAAACAAGACCCTGGCTACAGAAAGCCAGGAGAATTGTTGTCTATCTCCTCCCCGACCCCCCAGTTATTACATTCTCTTATAATTATTACACCAGGCATCATGTCATTGTCATTCGGGAAGACTATTGTCAGGAAACTGCCTAGAGCAGTGACCTTCCGTGACAGGAACCACAGAATAATTTTCGCTACTACATGAAGCAGTAACATTCTGTGGTGGGACTAGGTAGCAAGAAGTGTCTGCTAGAGCCTGCAGTAGTATGTATTACAACACATTTTGAATATGCATGTGTTTTTATTTGTATATATGCATATATACTTGCTAGTATCTAGTGATTTGAATTAAGTTTATATTTTGTATAACTTTAATAATTTGTGTATCTTGTCACTTATTGACACAAATAAAATATCAGTTCCTCTATCTCTCCTCTTAAGAACTTTAGCCCATAGCCTGCTTGGTGACTTTTTCTACCCCAAGATTCATTCTTTTCACTGCTCACTTTTCATTCAGCTCTTTCTGTTACTCCCATACACCTTTCACCTCTTCAAAGAATGCCTCTGACTTCACAGGATGCTCTGACATCTTTTATCCTCCTTGACTAGTTTCCTTAGTTCTTTGATGACACTTGGTCCATACAATCCTTTCAAGTAAATGCTGCTCATTCTTCCACATGACCATGTTTCTTAGAGTTTATGTACATCTAGATCAATGAAGCATTTAAAAATATTTTGAGTGATTTTAAAGAGATTAATATTCTTCCATTTTCCTGCAGAACCCATTCACTCTTCCAGGCTTACAGCACCCAGCTATGCTCTCCTACATGTGAAGATAGTTTCTTCTATCTTTGATTCTTTCCTTGGAGTATCAAGAATTTTGGTTACTTGTCTTAATCTCTGTCTTCATCCTTCCCTGTTGTTCAAAATTCACATTGCTGACCCACCTGTCTTTGCCTCAGAGTTTGTTATTTTATTCCAATCCATGTAATGAGTAAAATCCATGTAATGAGTAATTCATGTAATGAGTAAAATGTTTTACACATTACATGGGCTGACCATAGATTGAAATCATCTAAAATTCCTAAATATCCCTGAAATTTTGAACTTTTTCAAAATACTCAAGTACCTCTTAACAGTCCTAGCTTTATTATTTTATTGAACATGCCTTACTGTATATTATAGTCAACCCAACTTTTAATATTTGCTAGAGCTTTCATTTTATTATCTATTGCTATCAAGAATTATGTTATTTATTTGCTTAAAAACCTTATTTCTCTCTCTGAAATAGAGGTTCTTGGAAGATAAAGTTTTGTCTTGTTCACTTTTAAATACAAAAATCTAAACAATATGTAATACAATGATAGTATCTGTTAAATTGATGAGTGAATCAAAGAATCCCTGTGAAACAGGGAGTTACTTTCTTTTTCCCTTAAGAAATGATTGCTTATAAGATTAACTATATCTTTCCATCATATCCACATCTGCTCTTGCTGAATAAAACTGACTTCAGGCTCAGTCTCCATGGTAGGAATAATTTACTCATGTGACAAAAGCATTGTTTACTTACAATCATACATATACATTTTAGAATGAATATTTCTTTTAGAGCATGCTTATGATTTACTGTGGTAAATAAGACAGATTGTCATTTATGATTGAGTGACATTGTTGTAGTCCTGGCTAACTTGATCACTCTGTCAGAAGAATACCAACATTGAAGAGCCACAAGAGCAATGCATTTGCTTCTTTGTAACAAAAACTATGATTTTGGGAAGTGATGTATATGTTACAGAAAATTTTGAAACAAAGCGTGAATAAATGATACATGTAACTTATTTTGCATTTAATCCAGAAATAAGAGCACAGCCTAATGCATTTTTATTTGGGTCATCTGAACAGATTGCTTTAATTCCTTCCTTTTGTATATGAAGATGTCATACTACTTAAAAAAACACATTTCAATTGTGAAATGAGAATTATACAATACTATGAACTTTTAGTGTTGGCATTACTTGCAAAGCATTATATAGCATGTAGTTGAGATCTCTGTAATGTCAGGGTTAGCATTTCATTAATCTCTGTGTCATTCCCAAAGCAAAAACGCTGCACTTGATATTTGTCAGGCAATAAATGTTTGCAAAATGATCAATTAGATTTTCATTCTTGAGATCTGGCATTTAACATAAATGTTAATTCATTCTTTCAAAATTAGTTTTTGTTTTTATTGTTTGTCTTTTGTTGTTAAAACCACTTGTTCTATGATGAATTGTCACAATAAAATAAATAACATGTAGCTGTAAATCCAAAGTCTCATAGGAACAACTTTTGAGAATCAGAATTTAGGGTCTCGATGGGTCATTACAGAGCATCCAGTGCTCCCTTTCTATTTAGTAGCTAGGCAAACATGTCCTAGAGAAGTGAGTAGACTTGCTTGAGGCTTTACAGCTTTTTAAATTGGACTGGAATCTAGGTCACTCAGTATTGGGCTATTTCTACTATATTGGATAAGTGTGTATACCAAAAATCATTTTCAGATAATGATAAACAAAGGCTGTGCAACATTCTCTAAGGCAGTGATTCTCAATTATTTTTATGACACACCTTAATGAGTTAATAATTTTGAGAATGCCCAATAATTATTAATAATTTGAGAATAATTTATTTCTTATTAATAAATAACTTAATAAATTAGTATATTTTCATAATAGGTGTTTAAAATTATGATATAAATGTAAGGACACTATAGATAATTTCACCCGTATTTTATTGTCGGCACAAGCATTCTTTTCTGCTTTCATCAAAGATTATTCACAATATGCCAGAGAATATAATATATATGAATTTGCTTTATTATTGTTGAGATACCATTAGATACAGTAATTTGAAAGTCAAATTTTAAGCTTGGTATATTTTGATTACTGATTTTAATGACTGTCATAGACGTAGTAGATTGAAATGGAAGAAAAACTTCATTGGCTGTAGTTAATACAACATGAAATTGCCTTTTAAATTACTTTCACTAATTATGCAAAGATTCATAGCTGGAATTTATCTTATAAATTTCTATATCCCCTGGGAATAAAAATTCATTCCGACAAACAAATTTTCAGATTTTGAACATTAGCTTAAATTTCTAAAATTTTTCTTTTAGGTGAGTTAGAAAATTTTGTTTTCATAAGTGTGTAGACATACTTTTTTTAAAAATGACATGAATACATGAAGCTTTTTTGAAAACCAATCTTTTTTTCATTTATCATTAAAATCACAAACATGCTAGGTACTATTCATTGTAAATAATATAAAAAATCATGTTTCAAAGTGTTTTAGATAATTTCAACAATTTTGATACCTTCTTGTCAGCTCTAATTAGATTATTGTCATCATTTGCCTTTCAATGTGGTTGATGTGTACTGGGATATTATTTTCTTTTACTGAGACTAAATTACTATTTACAGAATTTTGTCTTTGATATATGTAATTTTATTCAGAGTTTAAGTTTCATTGACAGTGATGACACACTTCACACAATATGGTCATCAAAATACCCAGTTCTACAGCCAGATCATATGGTGGATTCATTCCCAGTGTTCTGAGGAATCTCCCCACTGAACTTCATAGCTGCTGAACTAGTTTGCAATTCTACCAACAGTGTAGAAGAGTTCCAATTTTCCTACATCCTCTACAATATTTATTGTTATTTAACTTCTTGATGATTACCATTCTGATTGGGGCTAGCTAGAATCTAAGAGTAGTTTTGTTTTGCATCTCTCTTATTGCTAATTATATTGGACATTTTTTCATGTATCTATTGGCCATTTGCATCTCTTCTTTGGTGAAGTGTCTATTTAAGTTGGTTGCCCATTTCTTCAAGTCTTGATTTTTTTTTTTTTTAGTGAAAAGTCTTTTAAGTTCAGAGTATATTCTAGATAATAGTCCTCTATCAGAGGGATAGCTTGATATCTTTCCAAAGGAGTTGAAATCAGAGAAATACAGTAATTATGCATACTCATGGTCAGTGCAGCATAATTCACAAATTATGGAACCAACCTAGTGTCCCTCAACAGATCAGTGGATTACAAAATTATGGGAAATACACACAATGGAATTCTACTCAGCAATAAAGAAGAACAAATTTATGTCATTTGCAAGAAAATGGAAGGACCTGGAGAATGTCATGTTAAGTGGGATTAGCCAGTCACAGAAAGTAAAGGGTCATATGTTTTCTCTAATATGCACAAGTTGCGAGTAATTAAGATGCTGTAGGAATTCCAGGTAAGGGAGGAGAAACCTCAATGGAGCCAGGGAGGTGGGAAAGGGAGGAGGAAAACTGTGGTTCATTAATGGAAATACTACCATAAAAGTCAATCTCAGTACTGTGTATTGGGAAGGGAGGAAATGGAGAGGTGGGGGGGGGGCACCAAGTGCTATGCACCTGTATGTCACTCCCAATATGATTTACATTATGATGTGAGACTATAATGCATGGGTAAAAAGCACATTATAAAAAAAATACCCAGTTCTAGTTGTCTCTTATTACTTCATAGATGGCTTTTCTTCATTTCTATTATTTGAGAGCTATTCTCACGCTCTCTACTGTACTGTTCTGTGAGTCGTTCAAGAGTATGTGATTTGAAAGGTGTTTTCCTCACCTCAGATTGGATGAAACGCTAGTGATATAACATGTCAGTATATGTTTGCTACGTATATCTCCTTCTGATCATCATTTAGAATAATTCTTAAAATTAAAATTTGTTTTTGAAAATTTAGACCATATGTATTTTTCATATTCCTCCATGTAAAACTCAAAGAGATAATACTAGACCTTGAATTAGAAGAAATCTTAAATATGATGATATAAATATAATTTGGTATCTGCTTCAATTTTACCAAAGGTTATTGTATTAAAATTCTAGATGGTCTAGCTGGTGGACCCCTACCTTCAACCATATTCACAAATTGACTCAAAACAGATCAAGGACCTAAGTTTAAGTGCTAAAATTATAGAAGTCTTAGAAAAAATATAGGTGTAAATCTTTGACTTTGGATTAGGCATTTTTTTTTAGGTATGCTGGCTAAAGCACAAATAAAGAAAAAATAGATAAATTGGACTTTATAGAATTCAAAACTTTTATGTTTGAACAGATATCATCAAGAAAGTGAAAAGATCACCCACAGATGGGAGGTGTATTTTCAAATCATTTATCAGGTAGGCATCTAGGTTTCCAAGATATATAAGGAACTCCTATCACTAAATAATAAAAGGACAAGTAAATTAATAAAAAACAGGCAAGGCTCTGAATAGGTTTTTTTCAAAGAAGATGCATAAATGGTTGATAAGTACATATAAAACTCAACATAATTTGTCATTAGGGGAATTCATACACAGTGAAGCACCACTTTGCATTCATAAGGATGACTGTAATTTAAAGCAAAAGCCAATATGAGATTTTCCTGAGGATGTAGACAAACTGGAAGCCTCACAAGATGCTGGTGGGAATGTAAAACAATGTAGCATTTTTGGAACAGTTTGGTAATTTCTCAGAAAGTTAAGAATAGAGTTATCAGCTGGGCGTGGTGGCACACTCTTGTAATCCCAGCATTTGGGAGGCTGAGACCGGAAGATCTGAGTTCGCGGCCAGCCTCAGCTGCTTAGTGAGTCACTCTGAAACTTAGTGAGGCCCGGTTTCAAAATAAAGAATAAAAAAATAGGGCTGGGGGTGTAGCTCAAAAGTAGAACGCCTCTGAGTTCAATCCCCAGTACCGCAAAAAAAAAAAAAAAAAAAAAAGAATAGAGTTATCATCTGACCCAGCAATTCTCATAGATACAAATCCAAAGAGAACTGTAAAACAAGTGTTCACAGAAATACTTGTACAAAAATGCTCATGGTGGTATTACTTAGGAAAATCAAAGAGTCAAAACAACCAAAATGTTCACCACCTGATAAATGGATAAACAAAGCATCATAATCCATACAGTAGGGTAGTATGATAATCAGCAATATAAGGAATAAAGTACCACTATATGTTGCAACATGGGCAAACCTTTGAAACTAATGAAATTATCACTTCTCACCCCAGAACAAAACATTTTCACATATACCCAAAGATTTTACTGAACATTTCTGGGCATTTCCAAGTCTTTTTAACCACATTTATGGTATGCTAAGATTTATTGACCCAAAGCAAGATTACAGGTCTGCAAGATGCTGGATGAAATGATTTGCTCATAAATAATTCCTTAGTAGCTAACTGTATAGTAGTTATATTTTCGGGTTAATAATAACCCAAGTAAACCGGGTGCACACTTGTAATCCCAGCATTTGGGAGGCTGAGATTGGAGGATCTGGGTTCGCGGCCAGCCTCAGCTACCTAGTGAGGCACTCTGCAACTTTTGAGACCCTATTTCAAAATAAAGAATAAAAAAAAAATAGGTCTGGGGGTATAGCTTGGAGGTAGAATGCCCCTCTGTTCAATCCCCAGTACCACAAAAAATATTAATAACCCAAGTTATGACAACAACAAAAGATAATATTCACTGGTAATTTATTCTTAGAAAGTTTCAAAGGAAAATCAAGTGATTTTTGAATATATTTGTAGAATAAAAGCAAAGTTTAAACTAGACTATTCCCATAAAGTCTTATTTTTTTCTCAGTGAAAATTTGCCTTACGTGGAATTTTGGTGCCTTTTTTCTCTGAGCTTTCTAAGTCACTATATATTTTCTAAGTTACAATATATTTAGCTAAAAATTGGGTCCTCTCTATGACCCTAAGAACTGTAGTAGATAAGCACTTTATAAGTATGTTCTCACTTAATCACTCCTGTTTTACAGATGAACTCTCAAAGCTCCCAAGCACATACTTCTGATGTCCTGACAGCAAAACAGTTATAATAAAAACCATCCTGTTTACCCCACAAGTTAATTATGAAATTTTTCATGTGGATAATGCTTTGATTAGAAGTGAGGGTGTTCTTGTTACCAGTTCAAGCCAATTCTGCCATTTACTGGCTTATATGACTTTGAGTAACAGTTATTCTATTAAATAAGAGTGAGGTCAATCACTCTTAATTTCCTTGTGAGCTCATATGTGTTACTTTTATAATTTAACCTAAAATTTTATGTCTCTATGTGTATGTACATGTACACACTCATATGCATCATACAATGATAAGATGCATAATTATACATACATGTGCATATATGTATCCACACACATATAATATTTAAATTAAGAGATAATAATGACTACTATTAAAACACATTTAACAAACACATATTTCCAAATCAAATAAAGTACTTTTCATAGGATATTTTGGGGACGGATACTAAAAATATGCAGCCTTCCTGGGGTCTAGGTTCAGTACTTTGTGGGGATTAAAGATAGTAGGAGTCCAAGATAAGAAAGGAGGTAGCTGCTTTGTTGATCTAGTTAATTCATCCACAACAAATGTTTTCCCCAAGGTAAGAAACAATTAGTTCTAACCATTTGCTTAAGTAGCAGAGGGACTCAACAAGAGGATTAGCTAGAAAGTTTCAAAGGAAAATCAAGTGATTTTTGAATATATTTGTAGAATAAAAGCAAAGTTTAAACTAGACTATTCCCATGAAGTCTTATTTTTTTCTCAGTGAAAATTTGCCTTATGTGGAATTTTGGTGCCTTCTTTCTCTGAGCTTCCTAAGTCACTATATATTTTCTAAGTTACAATATATTTAGCTAAAAATTGGGTCCTCTCTATGACCCTTGTAATGGAGAAAAGAAAAAGAGAGTACCATTAATGCCTAAAGAATAAAAATATCCCCAAACTAAACTGATTTCTTGTGACACCCAGTCAAAAGTACTCAGGAAATCAAATTGTTCCCAATCAGACAGTTTGTTGCTGAGATAGTGGTTACACGGTTTGAAATGGAGAAAGATGTCTTGGGGGAAATTGAAGAACAATCGTCAAGAAGGGGTCCAGAGAAAATAAGCAATTGATAAAATGGGAAAGAATATATAGAGCAGATGGAAAAAGAGAAAAAGGGATTGGAGATACTGGTAGTTTTTACTTAGGAAGTAAATACATATAGAAATTGAGGGAAGAGTAAAGTATTTTAGATATTTTTAAATAGAGGATGTATTAAACAGTCTTTTTCCTCTTTTGTTTTGCTTACAAGTACAAGACTGTTTCCACTTTTAAGGTATTCTTGTTTTGAGATAAGAATGCTTAAATGTCCTCTTACCTATGTTTGATAAAATATTACTTGCACAGCATATTGACTGGCTGTATGTTACTACAACAAAATATCTGAGGCAACTAATTTATAAAGAGAAAAGGTTTATTTAGCTCACAGTTTTGGTGATCGAAGTTCAAGATCACCAAAAAGAAAAGGGAGAAAAGGGGGTGTTCCTATTGGGTTGACCTCTGGTAAGGGTGGTAGATAATGGCACATCATGGCAGGAACATGTTTAGGAGTAAAAGGTTATGTCTCCAACTGGAAGAGAAAGATACTAGGGTCTCACAATCCTCCTTGGGGGCGCATCCCCAATGATCTAAGGACTGCCCACTAGGCCTTACCTCCAAAAGGTTCCACTACCTCTTAATTGTGAGACCCTAGAGACCAAGCTTTTAACACGTGGACCTTGCTGGACATGGTGGCACATGCCTGTAATCCCAGTATTCTGGAGGTTGAAACAAGAGGATCACAAGTTTGAGGCCAGCTTCAGCAACTTAGTGAGCCCCTGTTTCAAAATAAAAAAGGGCTGAAAGTAGAGCTCAGAGGTATAATGCCCCAAGGTTTAACCTTCAATAACAAACAAATAAACAAAAACAAACAACCTCCCCAACAAACAACCAACAATAACACCAGAAAACAAAACATATGGACCTTTAAGGAACATTCAACATCCAAGCCATACTACCCCTAAAGATCCAAACCATACTACCCTTAAACTTTAGTTTCACCTTCTGCCCATTCTCCTCTCTTCTCCTTCTGTAAAACTAATTACTGTCCCTGTACGTCTACATTATACTGTGCATATTTGTACACACTGTACCTCCTATAACACATGATACATTGCATAAACAGACATTTGCTTACCTATGGGTTTTCTTTTTTTTTTTTTTTTTCAGTACTAGGGATTGAACTGAGGGGCATTCTACCTCCAAGCTATATCCCCAGCCCTATTTTTTATTCTTTATTTTGAAACAGGGTCTCACTAAATTGTGGAATGCCTCACTAGGTAGCTGAGGCTGGCTGCTGTGAATGCGGATCCTCCGGTCTCAGCCTCCCAAATGCTGGGATTACAAGTGTGCGCCACCACGCCAGGCTTCCTATGGGTTTTCTCTAGCAGAATATGCATCCTTTGAGAAAAGACCATTTTCATTTTACTAGCACCTAACCTAGGTCATGGTACATTACCTTTAGCAAGTTTATAAAGTGATTTAATGAAAGTTTATTCTCACGATCTTTAAATTTTAGGACTTACAATACTGGTAATAATCGTGATTAAGTAGTTTTTACATTGATTCTGCAACCACCAATATTTCAGGCTTTCCAGACACAAAAGTCCTAGAATATCATTCTCTTTAGAGACCGAGGTAGGCCCTTTGGTCTTCCAAGAGATAGCAGAAGTTTATAACACTCCAGAGAATAAGATGACAAACCCACATACACAGGAAATAGTATATAACTCAGCACTTTATAAAGGATGATACCCCAAAAGTGGAGAGACTTACCAAAATCTGAGCAGAAGCAGGGTGATGATGGGTTGTGAGGAGCAAGCGCTAACACTCAGATTTTAACTTGCAAGTAGCATAATGCTGCCTGACATTTGTAAGTATTAAAAACAGGTCACCAACTGTCCCTTCCCACCCTTTTGTTTATTTCCTGCCTTAGGTATCAAGGTAAATGGAGATTGAAGGAAACTTTTTTACATAGAGAAAGGACCATTGTTGACCCAGGTCATAGTGGTTCTTGTGGATCAGAAATAGGAATGTCATACCATAGGAGAATGGAGAAGAGAGCTAATCAAAAGAAAGTGAAAAGGCATTCCCCTTGAAAACTTTAGTGAAAAGGGAGAGAAATATAGGAGAGCAAAGTGGTTGGGTCAAGAAAATGATTTTTCTTATTTAAACTGAGAAATTTCTTTCAAGTCTGAAAGTCCATGAAGACCCATACACTCAATAAGAAGTGATCAGGGAGATGAATAATCGATTAAAATCAAAACCAAAACTACAGGTTGCAGGCTAGTACATGAAATACTATAAACTTTAAGTGAGAAAAAAAAGAAGAAAAGAAATTTCACTTGGAATTTTTTTCAGAGTAAAAAGTTTGTTTCTCATGTAAGATTAAATATTCTTGTGACAAATAAGACCTATATCAGTGGTTATCAGCTTCATCTGTACTAATCATTGCTTTTGTCTACTCCTCTATTAACATGTTTATTAAAATGTCAGCTCCACTACATTTACTAATAACAAATCAGTTCTCATTAAATACAATAATAAAAGACAATTGCCAATCAGAGGTTTTAATGAGCATGGAATAAGAAGCAACACCACACCTATTTATTATGAGTGCAACCTAAGAAAAAGAAAATTTAAATTTACCTTGTGCACAGTGATTTTACATAAGTACATATTTTATTAAGCATTTAAAGTTATTGGAAGTGGCTCATAACACCCAGTGCTTTTTTGCAGGGTTTCTCAACAGTGGCACTATTGACATTTGGGTCCGATAATTCTTTGTTTTCAGGGGCTCTTCTGTGCATTGTAAAATGCTAAGCAGCATCAGTGCCCTCTACAAACTAGATGCCAATATCTTTCTCCTAATTGTGACAACCAAAAATAACTCCAGACATTACCAAATATTCCCTGGGGGGCAACACTGATCCCAGATGAGATCCAATACACAGAGGACTTGGGCACTGTGGGTTTGAGAGGTAGTCACTTGACATAATCAAGCAGCAAAAGAAAGAAATAACACATAGAACCAAATAATGGATCCAAGAGGAGAAATGGATGAGATTGTTGGATGGAAGAACCTCCCATCCTCTTTCCAGAAAAACATTCCAGAGTGTAAAAAGGATTGCAAAGCAGGTACGTCATTTTTCTGGTGTCTGAATAAGAGTGTAGAACATCAAATGACATAAATTCAAAGTAACAGCACACACAGGAAAGTAGAATGAATGCCTCTTTGGCATCATAAAAACTCATCAATTAATTCAGAAAAAAGAGACGTTATTATAAAGAGAAAAAGTAGGAGGCTCTGAATTCATTAAATCAATCTGTTTCTAATGCCGGTGACAATGCTGCCTATCCCAGTTTTGTGAAAGCAGAAGATTGATAAGAGTTTACGAGCTTTACAGGCTTCTTAAAGATGAATATTAAAATACTCAATATGTTGTTCAACTATTCACAAAATGTCCTTTATAGTAATGTGTGTTTGGAATTTTCTTTCTTCTCATCTATCACTTTCTGAATTTGGGGGTTGAATTCTAACTGTTATCATAATCCCACATTGTTCTCTTTTACAAAATAGATATTGTCTAACAATTTTCAAGACTTGAGATGCTGGAATAATGACTGGGCAGGCTTAAAGGTGATTCTCAATGCCAAATTTTATTTTATTTTTGCCACTGTTTTATACAGATTAAAGTATTAAGATTTGGTTTAAGAAAAGTTATGAGTTAAAATTGAATTTTAAATTTTGCACATGAACACTATCATTCTATCAAGGGATGTATAAATCCAGATAGCTTTGAACATGTAGCAGCTCATTTATTACTAGTGAGGAACAGACTTAAGCAACAGAACACATTAGTTGTGTGATAGAACAGCCAGGAGTGATCTCAGTCTGCTTCATGAAATCATGGATTCTAAACTAGATTATGGAGATTGGGCATTGTCTAAGAGGGTTTAGTTTAAGGTTCTGACACCATACTTTTTGGTTCAGAGGAAGGAGGAAGAAAAGAAAATGGTTAGTTTAGCTCCACTAAAGCCTTATATGATAAATTGAAAGTGGTTTCAGGGCTATTAGCTAAGCAGTTTATTAGTGCTATTAACAACAATTGGTACTATTATTGCTACTAACAAAAACAGCAACCACTTTTTATCGATTTATAAACCTCTACTGTAATGTCCATGCTTTGAATTTAAAACCATTGCAAATCATCCCAATAACTTGTAAAGAAATTGAGTTTTGGAGAAGCTACTTTCCTCAGGTGAATTTGTGTTAAATGTTAAGTGATAAAGCCTGGATTGACCAGATTTGATTTCTTTTAAACGTTGTGTGTTTTGTGTTGTACAAAGTCCATAACAAGGTCCCTATGATGAAGACCAAGAGAGAGGCAAGAATAATGCTAAAGAACTGGCCTACATATCTTTTCTTTCTTTATTTATTTTTTTTAATTTTTATTGTAGTAATTCGTGCAATATAGCATACATCTTTGTTAAGTACAAATTGTTAACAACATATTTGCACACAATTCTCATTTGACCCCTTCCCCGATTCCCTCCTCCTCCCTCCCCCTAAGGTTCACTTCAGTGAGTGACCTTGATATGATTGTGTAGGTACATCATGTGCTTTAGGGTGTCCCTCTGCCCCATGCATCCACTACAATTAAATCAACTTCTTTGCTTATCGAGGATCTCTCTTTTTCATCTGGAGACCCTCCTATGCCCCATCTTCTCCCTAGCATCCACATATTAGGGAGAAC
>PVLC010007408.1:0-63579 GCA_004027655.1 Graphiurus murinus | reverse complement strand
CCGGCCAACCTCTTCCCAACCGCTTCTTCTTCCCAACCAATTCCTCCCAGAACTTCTCCCAGCAACTTCCCAGCCCAGCAACTTCCCAACCAGCCTTTCCCCAGCAGCTCTTTCAGCCGCGCTCTCTCTATGCGAGAGGTGGAGGCTTTTATAGCTGCACCGGGTCTAAGCCACGAGGTGTCTCATACAGCTCTCACCTAGCCCGGCCACGAGTCGGGCGTGCTGGTGCATGCGCTCTGGCGTGGCACAGCCCTAGGATGTTATTCACCTGCAGCTGCTTCTGGCACTCTGCCAGGCGCCATCTAGAGGCGAGGTCTAGCCCGCAGAACTAGGCCCCCGACAGTTCCTCAAAAGACTGGAAATACAACCACCATAATATGCAGCTACACCACTCCTTGTATTTTTCCAAAAGAGTTAAACTCAGTTGTATACTATAGAGATACATAAATACCTATGTTTATAGCAGTATAATTCACAGAATCCAAGATATAGAATCAGACTTGTTTTCTGTCAACATATGAATGGATAAAAGAAAAAATATTATATGTATCATATTATATATATATATATATTATACACACACACAGAGAATGGTGTTTTATTCAGCCATAAAGAAGAATGAAAACTATGTCATATACAGGAAAATGGATGGAATTACAGAGCATCATAAGTAAAATAAGCCAAATTCAGAAGATCATACATTTTATCTTACATGTGGAAGCTAAAGAAAAAGGAAATGGAAAGGAAAAGGAAAAGAAAGAGAAAAAGGAAAAGAACGAGAAAGAGAAAGAGAAAGAGAAAGGGGATGGCATAAAAACAGAAGGGAGACAAGTAGAGTAGAAGATGAGAATCAGGGGAGGGAGGAGGGGAAGATGAGGGGAGGTACTGGGAAATGAAATCAGTCAAATTACCTTACATGCTTGCATAAATGTTTCACAATGAAACCCACTCTTCTGTGTAATTAATAAACATCAATAAAAACTTAAAAATAGCAGTATATATGAGTTCCTATTCTAAATATAATATAGGCATTCAGCAGGTAGAAAAATATAATACGAATGTTTTAGCAATGGACATACTGTACTGTAAAGGACATAAAGCAAGGAGAGATTTAGAGGAGGAGGCAGCCCAGGCTTGTCATATCAGTGAGGTCAGATTTAATGAGTTAATGTATGCGACATGCTCAGAATAGTGCTTGGTTGGTGGTAACAGTCTATATTATTATTATTATTATTATTATCATTATCATTATTATTATTATTATTACTTAAAATGATTGAATGCAAACCAGCTTCCTCTTCTGCAAATTCCACCTTTTCCTGTTTCTCTGACTCTGGCTCAGGTGCTGAGGTGCCAATCTATAAATTGATATACTTTTTCTGCGCTTAGAAAGGATGACTCAATCTCTTAATTCACAGATTCTGCTCTTGCCTTGGGCTTGAACCATTTTGAGTTTCCATTTTGACTGCATTATCGCTAATGGGTCTTTGACTCTCATAGCTAATAACTGCTTTAACCCATAATGATGAGGGAATCAATGGCCCCATGGGGTCCTCCCTCCAACCTCATCCTACTGCTTCCAGAAGCCTGGTTCTCATTGCAGCCGGTGGTAATCAGAGATGGAGATACAGTTTGTCTTTTGAAATCCATTGAGAAATTCTCAGAGAAGAGGTTGGACTAACTAGCACCCTGGGAAGTCTGCTAGTTTGTGGTCTTCCTGCTAGAGAGGGTATTTCTGTGTGTTTCAGATTCCTCCCCTGGCTATGGGCTGCTGCTCCAAACCAATCTCTATGTATCACATACTCAGTGAGTTGCTTTATGAATGGTCACTTTGGGCTTGGAGATGTTTCAAAAATTGAAGACTCAGACAGGTGATCTGCATAAGGACTTTGTGATGTTGGGAAAATGCATCATCCTAAGACAAACAAATTAGCAATACGACCCATGACTTGAGGACCACTTCAGTCTTAGATCAAGACATTTCACTGTCTTTACCTCAATCTGAAATTACAGGAACCTCAGCTCCCTAGAACCCATGGCTGCCCAAGAACCCTGGGTTTGCTGGGCTGTGTCTGACCATCCCAGTCCTCTGGGAAGAGAGCTGGCCAACATCTGCTCTCTCTGGCTTCTCACCACCCTATTTCAGGATGAGGCCTCTGGTACTCACCCAGATGGCAGAAGAAGGCAGGCCTCAATGGGCAAGCAAGAGATTGGTGGAGCCCAAAAGAGGGGCCAGAGTGTGGTGTAAGTCAGGAAAAGGCCTCAGCTTCCTTGAGGGGGAGGTGGCGACAATGACTTTATCTGTGGTGCTGGAAAAAGCTCAGGTTTATCTTCAGACTCAACATAAACCAACACTGAGATGTGCGTGAGTGGGTGAACAGACCTGAAGGTCAGTGGGAACCAAAGTGTCATTGCTGAACCAGGCCTGTTTAGCCCACTGTGTAGGAGGCCAGTCACCGAAATCATGAGTTTTGCTAGAAAGATTCATGAGGCAGCCAAGCATATGGAAAAAGGAGACCAAGTCTCAAATCTGTCTCCCTAAGGATAGGGTGTGGGGATATTTATGGGCTAAGGTCTGGGAAAAGGTGATTGGATCCAACTCCATCTACTGCTACTGTCATGACCCACACATCAGAGGTTTTATCTATAGTCAACTGAAAGTTAATAACTAAGCAGTTGTTTAGAAAAGCAAACAGCTCAGAGCAGGTGAAGTTGAGAAGGGCTGTTTAGGAACTAAGAACAGGTGGTTGTTCGGGTTTTCCCCTAGTTCATTATCAAGAGTCGGGTCTGCAGAGCTTGGGCTCAGGCTGCCTTCCCCTCTACCTGGGCTCCAATCTGCACCATAGCTTCCCTGTTTCTAACCTGCCAGGGGCAATTGGCTGCGGTGAGCTCCTCCCACCCCACTCTGCCCCTTTCTCTTACATCAAAACCTAATTCCAGACTTTCCTTCCATCCCTCAATGTCTGTACAGGGGATGGGGTTGTGTGTCCAGCCAAGGACTTCATTTGAACCTAGGCAGAGTTGCCACACATGTGGGCTCCTGAGCTTGTCCCTTCGGACCCTGGGTGATCTCCACACCTGCTCCTATAGCCATGATTGTCCTATTGCTGGGTGGTCAAGAGCTGTGATTGGAAGCTTATTTTTAAAGTAGTGTCCAAGCTGGGCATAGTGGTACACATCTGTAATCCCAGTACTTGGGAGACTGGGACAGGAGAATCACAGGTTTGAGGCCAGCCTCAGCAACTTTGTTGAGTGAGACCTTCTTTAAAAATTAAAAATAAAAAGGGCTAGGGCTGTAGCTTGGAGGTACACTGCCTGTGTATTCAATCCTCAGTACCAACAAACAAACAACAAACTTCCAAAGTTTGCTATCTTTAGTTCAGTCTGTGGCCTGTTGTATAGTCATTCATTTATATAGGTATTGCTATTGATTATAAGGTTTCAGCATGAAAAAAAATTAGTTTGACAATATAATTGCGTTTGAAGATTCAGTCAAGCAACACCAGTTTGACTTTACTCACCAATCAGGAATAATAAAATAAAAACACTAGCAGATATGTTTTTAGGCTTTGTAGTCTAATAAGTGGGATATATGTGCACATACATACATACATATGTAGATATACCTTTTTAATAGCAGTTTAGGATTCACAGCAAAATTGAGCAGAAAGTTTTTTCCATGTCTATTCAAGTCTTGATAGTTCATTTCTTTTTAGTGATGACTAATACTTCATTGTCTGGACATATCACAGTTTATCCATTCACCTACTGAAGGACATCTTCGTGGCTTCCAAATTTCAGTAATTATGAACAAAGCTTCTATAAACATCTGTGTGCGGTTTGTGGGCAGACTTAAGTTTTCAGCTTGTATAAATAAATATTGAAGAGGGCAGTTGCTATATTATATACATGGTGAGGGTCTGTTTAGTTTAATGAGCAGTTTAATATATATCGTCTGGACTTATCTTCAGAGTAAAGCTCCTCTGACTTGCAGTTCAGTATCTCAGACTTCAAGAGGTAAGCAAAGTGATCTGAGGTTACTAGGCTGAGGGGTAAATCTTCTGACTTGGAAGAAGAGAACTTGTTCCTCATCTCTGGTGTTCAGTACCTGGCACATCTTGGCCCCTTCGGGCTCAAGAATTTTGCTGGAAGCAACTCCTCCTATTGCTCTCTGCTTTCTCCCTACAGATAGATCACGGTGTCCTGTAGCTGCACCAGTCTGTGGATGCCCAGGGTGAGAAACATGTGGGAAGTCAGTGAGGAAGGCTGAGCAGAAGGGAGAGAGTTGTGGTTGGTGGCCATTCTGCACATAATAGATGGCAACAGGAAGCAAGTTTGAGCCTTATTTCTTCCTTGAAGGACGAGAGACCTATGACAATGGGCAATCATTTGTCTTGTTAGCTTCTTCCTTTTTTAAAAAAAGAAAAAATCTTTTAAGCTCTATTCTTTTAGTAATTATCTGTTTAAAATCATTTCTTCTGAATTGCCTGTTTATATGCCCCTAAATGTAGTACTTTGTATTTCCTGTACAGTATGTCCTCTCTAGGGGACACAGAGAAACCATGCTAATAAGGACTATGCACATTTTGTTGTTCTCTTGCTTTTTTAAAATTTTTTTTTGTAAGAGGACAAAGCACTGAGAAGCTGGGGATTTTCTTTTTTGGTAAGATAGCTGAGCAATTGCTAGTGGTGTGATTAGGGTTGTCTTTTCACAATTTTGATTGTGATCAATTTATTCAGTCTGAGTAGCTCTGGATAAAGAGGAGGGAGCAGCTGCAGGAGGGCATAGCTTTTTGTTTCTTCTCCATGTCATTACTTCTTACCCCATGCAATAAGGAGACAGATGCAAAACGAGGCAGTAAAATGGCTTTTCTACATTCACTGAGTATCAGGTACACCCCGAGTCCACAGAGACAGAAGCTCCTATACTTGGGGCCCTCCTACTCCTCTGGATCTTACCGTAGGTAAGGTGTCTCTTCCATTTGGCCTTCCCTTGGTAACCCCATCAGTCATTGTGAGCACACAGCCTCCTAGCATGTAAATGTGGTCCAGGACCAGCAAGCATCACACTTCTGCTTCTGACAGCATTGACTTCTCTGGACCAGTGATACGTACGGGTGTGTGACTGTGACTTCTGTGTGTCTATGCGAGGGAAGAGCAGGAGAATTAGTGGTCAACTCCCTCAATAGGAGATCTAGACACCTGTGGAACTCCAGAAGGAGCTTGGGAGAGTAGGCCTGGTAGGGCCTCATGGTGGAAGTGACTGTTTGAGAGGGTTTTAACGCAGAGAGCTGGCATAGATAAGCGGGAGCAGGGCCTGGGAGCAGGTCATGGGATGCACAGTGAGAGTAGTAATGTGCGGAGCTTGCTGGGCAGGAAGGTGGCCTAGGTTGCTAATGGTCTTGAAGAAACAAGGGAAGGGGTCTTCAGCAGACTATTCATACAAAGTGAGCAATTATTTCCATTTCAGACGCAGAACCTGTACCACTTGAAAATGTTTGCAAATGATGAAGTGGGGCAGTAGTAATAATGCAATTGCCATTGCCATTACCCAAGCTTTTGTTTGTTTTTGTTTTCAGAAGAAGCACAGCAGGATTTTCTGCTTTTTTTTAGTTCTTCTCCCCCATTGAATAATAACAATGCATTATATTCAACTGTGGCCAGAAATGGAACTTGCTGAACTGAGAACACTTGGCCCCACCCCCAGGAAGTTTTAAAATGTTTTTAAAAACTTTAAAATGGCTTGGAGGATATAGCCCAGTGGTAGACTATTTGCCTAGCATATGCAAGACTCTGGAATTGATCCTCAGCCCTGGGGGGGGGGGCTTTAAAAATACAAAAATAATTCTATTAAGAGAGGCTTTGGGGACCCTCTTATTAATACCTATTCACTTCAACCAACACTTATACACCCGTATTATGGATGAGGTGTAGCAAGGTGCTGAGATTAAGGTGTAGAGTGGGATTGGGGCAGGAATCAAGGCACATGGATGGCCATGTGCCTCATCCCATGGGAGAGAACCATGCTACAGGACGTGGACACCAGGGACGCAGGGCCCCTGACCTGGTGCAGGTGCCTCTGAGCCTCTCCCTCTGCCAGTTCCCCCCCAAGGCCTGTGACTCTGCCTCTTCCCCTTCCCCCCAGGCCTGTGACTCTCTCTCCACCTCTCACCTGGAAAGGTGGAGACAATAATAACAGTACCAAGTCACAGTGTGTTGAGAACTGAATAACTGAACACACACAAAACAGTTACAACAGTGCCTGGCACATAGTGGGCGCCTGGTAAACCTGGTCCTTTATCCAGTGGAGGCTGAAAACGGAGGACAGCACTGAACCCTATGTGTACTATGCTTTCTTCTACACAGCAGACCTATGACAAGTCCTGGGTTGTGAACTTTCATCCTCCCAAACTGTGAGAAAATAAACTTCTGTTATTTGAGTCACCTGGTTTGTGACACTTTGTTATTCTCAGGATGGAGGAATTTCAGCAGATTTAAATTTATTTTCTGATATTTAAAAAGTAAAACTGCTACTTCTTTTATTGTACAAGTTTTCACAAACAATTACAAGATAAACAGATCCCCTCAGGCTGAGTTCTGTGGGAGTGTTTAGATATAGAATCCCTGGTGGCTGTCATCATTTCCCCTGGCATTTTGCTGCAGGTACTTGGGGGTCTGGTTGGGGAGCGACTGGTCAGGGGCCTGTGTGCCAAGATTTGTAGTCAAACAACATCCTGGGCATAACGAGCATCCTTGCCTAGAGGGTTTTCATCAGAAATTGAGTGAGGTTTCTAAAAATTATTCCATTCTAAAGAAAGAAGAGTCTATTCATACCTAATGAGTATTTGAGTCTTTGTCACATGTAAAATGTTAACTTTTATTATGGGAATTCTTCAGGGCCCTACCGGAAACCTTCCAGAACCCCAAACATCCTGGTGCATGCCCCCTGGTGTGCATTAGCACCAACAGGACCTGCAACTGACATTGCCTAAGGCCAGCAGCCAAGGCAGAAGACTTCACTTCAGAGGGTGCTTGACCCTCATCCTTGTCCCAGGAGTGACTCCTGGCTGTGCTCCTATGACTTGGCTCCATCTCTGATCAATCATGTATCCTGTGTATATGTCTTTCTCAGCCTCCTGCAAATGTGCCAGTGCAATCAAGATCACTGGGGTACTGGATACCTGGGGAGAGACGCCTGTATACCCCCCATGCCAGCTGTGGAGACATGAGAGTGTCTCAATTGTGGTCCTCTGGAGAAGGGGCTGGGGCACTGGGGTGGGAGGAAGATTCCTCCTTTCCACTTTTTTCTCCCTTTGGTACACCTCCTGGATGTCACCTTTCCCCGGGAGCCTTCAGTGGCCTCAGCCTCTTCTTTGTGCCTCACATATGTCCAATCTGGTCCAGTTGAGGGTTGGAAGGGCCTGGGTTTGACTCTTAACTCCATCACCATTATGATCATGAACAAATTATTTAATCTGTCTTCATTAGCTTCCACTTTCATATGGTGAGAAATATGACATTTACATTGTGGGGTCATAGTTGATGTTTAAATAACATAAGTAAATACGTAGCACTATGACTGGTAAGCATTTAGTAAATATTTACTAGAATTACTGAGGCAAAAATTTTCAGCCAGTCAAATAATTTAATCACCCTCTAGGTGAAGAGAAAGGAGCAGGGAGGTATGTAGAGGAAGCGGACAGAGGAGAGGGAGAGGGAGGCCCCTGAGGGCACAGGGTCATGCCCTATTGCAGGCAGAGCTTAGTCCTAGTGAAGATCAGCAGAAGGACTGACCCGATATCTGGGGTCTCTGCTGTGGTGATTATAAGACCAAGCCTGGCACAGGCAGGTGCTTGCTGGAGTCTTAGAGAATAGTGCTGGGGATATAAAATAGAAACAAAATCTTCTCCCAACTGGAACAAAACAGTCTCATTATTGACTAATCATTGAACCAGAATGTGATGCCCACTGAAGGGGTTCAGAATGTGCTGCCCCCAAACGTGCCCATCTGCTGTAAGGATGATTTTGAGCTGAAAGCACTTGAGAAACAGCAGGTACAGGAAAAGCTTCCTGCTCCCCCCTCCACCAGGGAGGCAGAAAGTCTTCATTCTTTCATTCAGCCTTCGCATTGTTGTGACCCAATACACCTGAAGCCAGAACTTGGAGGAGGAAGTTATTTGCTTGCAGTTCTGAAGATATTCCATGTTGCCCTGGCAGCCAGCAGAAGCTGGGGCTGGAGATCCACAGGGCATCATGGCAAGGGGCAGACTGCAAAAGAGTCAGAGCAACACAGGCCGCAGAGGGCAGGCTGCTCACACACTGCACCTGGTCACGCCCCAGGGAGCCTTTCCCACCAACCAAGTCCCACCTCCAACATGACTGCCTCCCACACTTGACAGCCTGATTATAAGTGAAAATCATAGCATTCATCAACCAGAGGTAGCTCCAGACTCTTAAATGCCTCTGCATAACAAACTGTCCTAAGTAGCCCTTATCTTTCTTAGTTTCCACTTTCATAGATCCACCTTCTCACACCTCTGAATGTCTAAAGCTGTTTTTCTTTGTCTTGTCCCTTCTCTACAAATGCCTGGTTATTTTGTTCAGATGCTACATAAGCCCAAGAGCTAGTCCTCCCTCTCAGTTACTCAGTGCTGAGCACCCCCATGTGTTTTCTCAATGTCCCAGCAGCAATTCACTTCTTCACTTCTGTTTTCTCTTCTCTTGTTCATCTGTCTTGTCAGTCTAATTGAAAGGGCCCCAGTTACAGAACCAACAGTGTAAAGGAAATTAGGTTTTTTCCCCTTTTCTACAACAATACAGTAATCCTTTAGGGAGATTTTGAACACTATAAGAAAGGAAACTCACCTTCCTTATAGACCTTGCAAATGCCACCCATGGCCTACCTGTTCTCTACACAATCTATTCAAGGAGGACTCTGAAGCACCTTTTGTCACATTGCTTATCTTAACTTTGTCATAGTGATTGGGAAGAATACCTGTGCTTTTTATTTTAATTTAGTTTATTTTTGACCCAGGAAGAAGCAACTTCCCATGGCTTAATGATAGGAGGTGACTTGCAAATTGGTGCATAGGGCCGCTGAAGTCGGCTTCCACCTCACTTCCGGTCCTGGAAGACAGCAGCGCTATTTCCCTTGAGGTTCATATTTCAAGAAGAGGGCTCCTGGGCTCTCATTTTGGTCCCCTTGAGGATCGCTAAAAAAAAATTCTGGAGGATAATTATTTAGTGAGACTGGTGGGAGGCTTATTTAGTCGTGAAAAAGATTTATATACATTTGAAAAGAACAGAGAAAGAAATTATGAAACAAAAAAGAGAGGACTAGAAAAGAATATTTTCAACTGAGAAAACTCTTATTTGAAATGTGTACTTGCCTTTACAATCTATGATTAAAAACTATAACAACAAAATAGTTTAAAATTACTAATGGACAAATAATTCTTAATTGAGTTAAAACCCAATTGCCCCGTTTTACAGATCAAGAAACTCTAAGGCATAAGAAGATTGTTTTACTGGTCTATGGTCACATAGAGGTAGAGCCTGGGTTTATTTATTTTTATTTATATGTATCTATGTATCTATGTATCTATCTATCTATTATCTATGATTTTGTGGTACTGAGAGACAGGGGCATTCTACCTTCCGGCTATGCCCCCCAGCCCTATTTTTTAAAAAAATTGGAAACAGGATCTTTCTAAATTGCTGAGAGCCTGAGTTGCTGAGGCTGGCTTCAAACCTGTGATCCTCCTGTCTCAGTCTCCAAAGTACTGGGATTACAGGTGTGCACCACTACGTCCAGCCAGAAGCCTGGATTTAAATCCAATCCCTCCTGATAATCCAATTGAAGAATGCATGGGCGAATAGATGGATGGGTGGGACTCTGGGTAGAAAACAATAGTTTTTCAGACTGCAATTGAACTTGAAAATTAAATGTAGATGGTTTTCAGGAGTCTGCAAAATATTGTACTTGTCCTAAGAAAAATATTTTCTCCAAGTTGAGCGCAGTCATTCCATCTCCCATGTCCTTTTCCCTATGCATCTGAGTTCAGTTCTCATCTCCTCCAATACTCCCTCATCAGTAACATTTCTTGACATGTTAATGGTAAAATTGCAAAACCAGATGATTGATGATTTTAATCGTTGTACACACATGCCCTCAACGATTTCTTTTATGTGTCTTCTCCAACCTTCACAGTTTGGGAGGAAAAAGGTCAGTTCAGTTCCCCAGCTCACAGGAGCATGTTATGGGGCTGTTCTTTTCTGCAGCTTCTAGAACAGAATGGTGACTTCACTTTTAATGGTCTTTTTTCCTTTAATTTCTCCTCCCATCACAAAATCATGTCAGATTATCCACTTGGGGGAATCATTTTCGTTTCTCAGAAATATGGCTACCTATTTTGAAATGTTACTTTTGAAATGTTTTTAATGATGTTTTGAGTTTTTTTCCTTGAAAAACATAAGTGGGGTTTTTCTTTCGTTTTTAGTTGTTTTTGTTTTGTTTTGTGGTACTGGAGATTGAACCTAAAGGCGTTTGATGTCTGAGCTACATTTTTTTTTTTTTTTAAACAGGGTCTCCCTACCTGCAATCTTCTTGTCTCAGCCTCTCAAGTACTGGGATTACAGGCATACATCCTCACACCTGGCTAAGAACATAAGATTTGTTAAACAGCATTCTGATAGAATGCAGTGTTGATTGTAAAATTTAAAACTTGTATTCAATCCTGCCTCCAGTCTGATATTTCCATTTTTTCTTACCTGATTAACTATGAAACTTTTAGGAAAATGTGCATAAAAGGTAGTGTTATAGTTAGGATCTGGAATGTCCCTGAAAGGCCCATGTGTTGAGGGCCTTTGAGGGGCAATACTGCTGCATCCCCAATACAGCAGTGTTGGGGGCGGGGTGTTCAGAAAGGCGACTGGACCATGAAGGGTTCTGATCTCATCTGTGTATTAATCTCTTGATGGGTTTATCACTTGATGGCATTATTGGGAGGTGTAGCAAAATTTTCCAAAGAAATATACCATTGGAAAAGAAAAAAAAAAAAAACCAGAAGAGGATGAAGGAGGAGGAAACTATGGTTAAAAAATTAATAATCACAGGGCGGGGAGAGGGAAGATGCTCATGGTAGTGAACTATTTGATCCTATGGCAGTGGATATATGTCATTACAAATAGAATGTAAAACATAGAGCATGAGCCCTAATATAAAGTACAGACCTTAAGGAAAATAATAACAAGTCTATCACATATAATTTATTTCAAACATAATATATATAAATATAATAATAAATAATAATGCTGACTAGGTAATTATAAGTGTAGCACACTAATACAAGATGCTAATAGGAGGGGAACCATATGAGGGACAGGGGTATATGAGAACTTTCTGTGCAATTTTTCTTTTCTTTTTTTTTTTTTTTTTTTTGTGTGTGTGTGTGTGTGTGTGTGTGTGTGTGCGGTGCTGGGGATTGAACTCAGGGGCATTATAAGTCCAAGCTACACCCCCAGCCTGATTTTATTCTTTATTTTGAAACAGGGTCTCATTAAGTTGCAGAGGGCCTCACAAGTTTCTGAGGCTGGCAGCAAACCTGCAATCCTCCTGCCTCAGCCTCCCAAGTACTGGAATTATAAGCATGCATCACCACACCCAGTTCTGTGCAATTTTTCTATTAAACTAAAACTGCTCTTAAAAATAAAGTCTATTCATTTTTTTAAAAAGAGTAAATGTTGCACTGTTAGTGCCTCAAAAAAAGTAGAACTAGTTAGTAGACATGATCTTGGAATAATTATAACCTGTGGGATATTATTTTTTCTCTACTACTTTTGACTAGCAGGACTTTGTTAATTCTACTGTGAACACATCCATATTTTGCTGTGGTTGAGTAAGAAATTTCGGGACCTGCACTAGTGAAGAAATTTGTTTCTCTCTGAATGTTTGGTTCCCATTTCCCCAGTGCCAAGAGCCTCAACATCTCATTTCTTTGAGTTTTTCCCCACTTTTCATGTATGAGAGAAAAAGTGGTACAGTATTGCTAAGTTCCCATAAAAACAGTCTGCACCTGCCCCCAGAGTGCATTCATGCAGACAGAGGGATTGTAATTGTACACATCTTGGCTTCGGGCAGCCTGGGAGAGTACCCGAGGTGAGGGTGATCAGAACTCAGAGTGAACATTTACATTAATGGCTTCACAAGAAGCGGTGAGCCTGGACCTTGGAGAGGGGCTGCAGAGAGATTTGGCAGTACAACCTGTGCAGATGTGCTGGTCCTGGGCTTCCCACCCTAGACACTGGCTCCCTGGGGCATCCAACATGGCTAGGTCACCCTGCCAGAGGGTCAAATTCCCAGACAGTCCTCCCTGTGAGAGCAGACATTAGGTAGGAAATGGAATCAGGGGCTGCAGCTGCAGGGCAGGCATGAGACACTTTCTGTTTGTGCCTAAGGCACCAAGTTTTCCCCATCCTCCTGGGCTACTCGCCAAAGACTCCCTGGACAGTGTACCTCTAGGTAGACTCTGTCCTCTAGTTTCTCTGCCTTCTTTCTCTGCTGCCTTGTTTTACAGCATTCTAATTCAGTAGATGAAATTATTATAATTGGGAACAGGACATACAAGAAAGTCCCTCTTCTCTGACTGAAATCAGCTGGACCAAGGAGCAAAAGTGGCTTATTGACAAGTGCAAATCTCTTCAACCAACATGGATAAGTGCCTCCTATGTGTTGAGCTTCCTGCTTGGTTCCACAGACAAAATGGTGAATAAAAAAAAAAATGGGCCCCCCACCCTCCCCAAGAAGTTCAGGGTCCAGGAAAGAGATAGACGCTAAAGCAAAGACTTTGCTAATTGTCCAGAACCTCAGTTTCCCCCATAAGAAATTCTAGCATATCCCTTGGGAATTGGAGTTCCAGTATCAAGGCATTGAATCATTCCTATGAGAAGTAATTCAATGGGAAGAGAGGAGGACAGAGCATGTGGTGAGAGGGGATGAGGGGATGTTATGAAGAGCAGAGTAGAAATAAAGACATTTCCAGTGCAAGGGAGCTTGAGGAAGCCTCACCCCAGGAGGGAGAGGAGAAATAAGAGAGGCTCACAGCAAAGGATTTGCATGAAGTTGTAATGGACAGAGGGAAAACTAAAGGACCTCCCCGTGGGAAAGGAGGAGGCTCCCTATTTCCAGCAGTGAGCTTCCTGATAACCCAGCCTATGTTGATCTCAGGGAGCTGGGTGTTGGAACAACTCCAAGACATAAAACCAGAAAAGTTTTGAGCATCTAGCTGGAGAAGCAGACAGAAAAGTGAATCTCTTTCCTCACATCCTTGCCAGTGTTTATTACTATTTGTATTCTCAATGACTGCCATTCTAACTTGGGTTGCATGGAATCTCAGTATATTTTTTGATTTGCATTTCCCTGATTGCCAATGATGTTGGACATTTCTTCATATATTTATTGGTCATTGTATTTCTTCTTTTGAAAAGTGTTTATCCAGTTCAATTATCCATCTTGATTGGGTTATTTATTTCATTGAGCCAACTTTGGTAAGAAAGTAAAATAATTACTGCTAAGTATTTCATTGAAACAGACAAGAAGAGAGAACCTAAAGATTTTTCTCTTAACAAATGGATATTAATCATCCCACATGCATTACTACTAATGCAGAATTTGTAAATTATATTAATATTCTCTTTATCTAAGGTGCTGTCTTTATTTTATTTTAGGGAAAGTAGTAAGTCACTTAAACCCTCTGCTACATTTTGATAGAAGGTGTTAAACTCCTAACTATTGAATTCTTTAGGGATTTTCTGAAGCCTAAGCTTCATAGTTGGAGAGGAATTTTGTGGTCGGCGCTAACAGACAGGAAAGAAGGACAAACCCATCTTGACCTGGGAATTCAAGGGTATCTTCTCAAGGAAATGGTTTTTAGGCTGAATCCTGAAAGAAATGACATTAGCCAAGTGACTCAGAAAACATCTTGTCACACTTTGTCTTTGCAGACTGTTTAGCTTTATCTAGTTACATTTCCAATTGAGGAAGAGTTAAGCAGGGATTTCAGAGAATAGCAGTAATAATATTCACAAGCCACCATCATCACAAATACAATGTCATTTAAGCCTTGCAAAACCCCCATTGAATAAGCACAAAGAGCTGAAATTATGAAAGAAGAAATTGATGCTGGAGGAAGTTAAATGATTTGCTTACAGTCACACAGGTAGTAAGTGGTGGAGCCAGGATTTTCCCCAGGTCTTCTGGTACTTAAATCTGTTTACTGCCAAAACTAGTTTTCTTTTACCCTGTATATGCCAGACGGAATATGCAATATTGGCACAGATGTGCTCTACTGTAACCAAAAGAGAATCAGACCCAAAGGGACATTTGGAACTATTTTAGAATGGAAAAATCCATTTTTTGAAATCTTAAAAAAATTTTGACGTAGATTACTCCAATAAATGATGGTAAACAAGGCAAATGGAGAAAGAGGGCCAATACCAGCGTTACATATTTAGAGTAATATTAGCTAAACCAACTTTGACAAACGAACAAGAAAAAGTAAAGAGAGCATCAGAAATCGATAATACAATTTAGTGTCAGCTGCATTTAAATGAGACCGCTCTGACTCATTCAACATGTGATGTCAGGCTAAGCAGGTTACCAAGGGCGAAAATGTATTTTTGGGAAAACTTGGAAAAAGAATGATAAATTTGAATTCACCGCATCTTGGTAATTCATCTCTGTGGGCAGAGATTAAGGAATTCACAAGGGACCTTCCTAGAACCCTGAGGAATTTGTATGCATTCCTAAGTCTTCAGAGAAAGACAGAGCATGCATTGCTCTGTGTAGGAAGCCAACTCCGTATAATAAATGGAAGATGAAGGTTGGGCAGTAGAAAGGGAGAAAGTCTTAAGGACCCAAATAAGAAGCTATGAAAAGTCTTAGTCCTTAGAGCCTCAGTGCCTCCAACCCCTACAGGCAGGGAGCATTGTGCATCAATACAGGGAAAAAGAAGTATCTAACTGACAAAGAAAGGAGGATCTCTGTTGGTTCTTGGTAGTCTAGTCCATAGCTTCATAATATATGTTCTTAAGAAGCCTCTTCTACTATATCAGCTTAATTTCTTGTTACATACTGCATGAGTACCTGCTCTGTCCTTGGATCCCCTCCCTTTTTCTTTCTTTTTTTTTTTTTTTTTTTTTTTTTGCGGTACTGGGGATCGAACTCAGGGGCGCATTCTACCTCCGAACTACACCTCCAGCCCTATTTTTTATTCTTTATTTTGAAACCGGGTCTCGCTAAGTTGTGGAGTGCCTCACTAGGTAGCTGAGGCTGGCCTCGAACCCGGATCCTCCGGGCTCAGACTCCGAATGCTGGGATTACAAGCATGTGCCACCACGCCCGGCTCCCTCCCTTTTTCTTTACTTGCTATCTGTCTTCTTGATCTAACATTCTCCATGAGTTTCCTTTGGTGTTGCTTTGGGGAGACAGGACTGACTGTTATTTCACATAACTGATGCTGTTGTCTTCCTCCAAGAGGTGTAATCCAACCAAGGCCTCTCCAGAGCCCCTCTACAAAAGGTCTGACTAGGTTTAATTTTATTATTCTTGCATTTGTTGTCATTGTTGATTAAAGGATGCTTTATCTAACAGTATTCATGAGTTCCTTCTCTAAATTACAAAGATTTGAGTTATGAATATTACTTTTCTAATGATCATTTCCTCCTTATCAAATTGCACAAAACTCATAGATGAGAAAAGATTGGGTTACAATATTCCAGCAGGCCAGAGAAGATGAGCTCAGAGACAAAATTATTCAGTTTATGGCTGAATTTATGGCAAGTTCTGAGGGTACATCTTCCTTATTGAAATTTTTAAATACAAAAGTTGATTGGATGGGGGAAAGCTGATGCTTGGCAGGCCTCACTTCCACCTCATCCCATCATACCATGTGGTAAAGTATGCCACACCCTGGTTTGTGCCCTTGCACACCTTTCTCAAAATGTACACACTCACATTCCAACAAGCAACACAGGCACAGTAGTGATTGAGTGTTCAATCTTCTGGGAGCCTCTCTCACCCTCCCAGTTTGAAACCAAGTTTTTAAGACTTCCTTCACCCAATGCACTTCTGACATGCTCAGCATTTTTCAAGTAGCCATCACCCATCTGCTGAGGAAACAGAAAGAAGAATGGTGAGTAGGAGACACAGACTGAGGAGGTGGGCTGTCTAGAGAAAATGCTCTCTACTTCCTCAGGGGCCGATGATCAAATAAATCAGAGCCATTGAATCCCTCTCTGATCTGAACTTGTTGAGGTGTGAGGATTGGGACACGAGAGACCTGTGTTGACCCTGGGGTGACAAAAAGATTCTGGAGACTTCTGACAAAGTGGGAGAAGCTGGAGAGAGAATGCTTGAAATCCCAGTACTTGGGAGGCTGAGACAGGAGGATCTGGGTTTGTGACCAGCCTCAGCTACTTAGTGAGGCCCTCTGCAACTTAGTGAGACCCTGTTTCAGAATAAAGAGTGTGTAGGAGAAATTTTTATGTATAAGTGTATTAGTACATGTTTTCCTATTATATATGCATATAATATAGTATACAATATTATTTTCAGACTAGACAATAATGAAAATTATTCATTATTCAGTGGATATGAAAAAGATGGAGCAGATGGAGAGACAAAGATACACTCTACAGTTGAATGACATCTAATCAATGTAGAAAAATAATAAACTTGGAAAAACAAATAATTTTAAACACTATGATAATAATTGAGTGGCACAGGAATTATCAATAGGTTCTAGAACCATTATGTGAAAGATTGTGGAAAGCAGAATATTTTCTACCTTTTCAAAATACAACATAAGAGATAACATTAATTACCAATGGGTTAAAAATGTTTCCTAATTTTTGTTTCGTGTTGTTTTGCAGTACTAGAGATTGAACCCAAGGAAACGCTACTGCTGAGCTATGGCCCTGGCCATTTTTATTTTTGTTTTGAGACAGGCTTTTGCTAAGTTGCCCAGGTTGACCTGGAACGTGCAATCCTCCTGCTTCCTCCTCCAGAGTAGCTGGGATCATAGTTGTGCACTACTGTGTCAGGCTGAAAATATATTTCTACACAATTAAAAGATTTGGTTGCAAAAGCTTATATATCAATGATAGTACAATCAAATATGAAGTTCCTCTCATGTGAAACAGGAAGAAATATGTGATAATACCTATGTTTAACTCTTGCCAAAATCATTAACCTAAATCTAGTCATGTAGAAACAAACAATAAAAAAGAAATAGATGCATTCTAATAGAATAAAGTTCTAGAATCATCCAAAAATTAAATAGTATAAAACTAATTTATAGAGAGACAGTTTAGCATTAAAAGAAATTGAAGAAACTTAACCAAATAAAAATTTTTAAACCATAGTTGGACCTGGAATTTTACATAAGATTCTAAAGATATTTTAAGAATAGATAGTTTTGAATATGGATAATATATTAGATGATCATTTTAAATCAGTGTAATTTTTCTTAGACATTGCTTTAGTGGTTCTTTAGAAGAATGCTATCCTAAGCATTTAGGAGAATGCTTAGGAGATACAGACTGGCATTTTTATTGGAGAAATTATGAAATGTCTGAAAATTCCTTTAACATTTTTTAACAAAAGAAACAACGTATGTACCTTTAGAGAATGAAAGAATTTTTAAAAAAAGCATTAATGTGTAAATCTATTTTGGTACAGTTTGCATAGATATATGTAGTAAAATTCTTCCAATTTTTATAGGTTTGTTATTTCTGTAAAAAGCAATTGATAAAAAACAAATACGTATAAATTTTTAAGCAAAAATTTATACAAAGGCAAGGTATATTTCTGATATCTTGTTTTTAATTTTCTGATAAATTTATATGCAAGAGATTTTTTTGAGTGGAGTCCTAAAGCATATGCTTCCAATTTCTGTAGTGGACTTGATTGCAAAGTTGAAACTCAAATTGAGAGAAATTGTAAGAATTAAACCACTTTTAAAATATGGGTTTAAAAGAAAATATGCTAAGTGAGATTAGCCAGTCTCAGAAAGTGAAGGGTTGTATCTTTCTCTCATATGTGGAAGGAGAGAGAAATTGAGAAGTAAAAGGGACTTCAGATAAATGAGAGAAGAGATATTAATAAAGTAGTAGAGACATAGGAAGGGAGTAGGAGAGGTGAAAGGGGAGATTTAATGAAGAAAACAGTTTAAATAATGCTATGTTCTTACACAAAATTATTAATATTGATTTCAATATTATAACCAGGGAGGAATAGGAAGCATGTTGGGAGGCAGAGAGAGACACACCAAGTGCTGTCTGAATGTATGTTTCTATCACTCTGAGCATCATTATGATGCATAATTGCAATGCACCAATAAAATTATATTAAGTAAAATCTTAGAAATATAGATGTTAAGGAAAAGTGTGACTGCAAAATATTACATCGCCAAATGTCTGAACCTCCCCCCTCCTTCCAAAGCACTGCATTGTTCACGGCTTGGATTTGCATAAGGAAAAAGATTAAACAGTCAAGCAATAATTGGATTTGAGGTGAGGGGTCATATGATATTATCTGAACTTGGCTGTACCCTCTGCTCTGCACTTTGCTGTTCTTTGTGCTGATGAAATTCTCCAATGGCTCTGGCTCATGCTGACCAGATGCATGCCAGCCACTCAAGTCTTATGTCTATTGTCTAGCAATTGTGATAGCTGGAGAAAGTTTCTCTCACTCCAGAGTCCCATCTGCTCTGATTGTTTTTTCTTGGATCAGAAACCAATCCTAAAAAAGAGTCCCTGCAGTCAGGGGCATGTGAGGCTCTGATTTACTGAGCTGATATTGCTCAAATCTAAAAGAGGAATGATATCATTAACACCTGGGTTATTTGAATTGAAAGAGGAAAAGATATTTCCTGAAACAAAATTAGGACTCTCTTAACATAAAAAGTGGGAATGAGTGCTGGGCAGGCAAAAAGAACAGATGTTAACTACCAGCACTATAGACATTTCTGGAGCCCTGGATTGCTCACTTTCATTTATATATATATTTTTTATCACATTTTATGACTTCAAGTGAGCAACATGAAAAATTTCTGGAGATTTTGTCTCTTGTAATCAGTATTATCCCACAAACACACACACACACACACACACACACACACACATACACACACATATGTATATGTATATAATATGTGCATACATATTATACTTTTTTATTTTTGCAGGGTGAAATATCTTTGATTATAAGTTTCTCAGTTGCACATTCATCTTTACTCAGCTGAACAAATTTGCTCTTTGGTACAGTTCATTGAAAATTATAAATCTTTTCTGTATTAATTTGTTTCTCATTAGTTTTTGTACTATTTAATTTCTAGTCATATTTCTACTAACAAATTAATATCAAGGGTGAAATACTAACCTCTAAAAGCCAAAAGATTCATATTTGAGAATAACTCATTTTTAATAGGGAACAAAGTTGTCATAGTAATACATTAATTTTCTGGAGCGTAAGGTGCCTTTTATTCTAGTAACAACATATATCCATCACTCTTGCCCTTCATTAGCGAGATAAAATAGTGTTTAACGAGCATGAAAGGGCACCATATTATAAACTACCACATTTCTATAAAGTATAATATGAACTAAAAATATGAAAATCATTTTGTATGTATGAGTTTTATTAGTGGCCAATCTCCTTACTATGATTTTTAAAACACCATAAACCTAAGAATTCATTATGACTTGCAATGATGCATATATAATAACTCCTGAGGCATTGGGTCCTTTTGAACTTTTTGTTTTATAACTATGTCAACCAATTTTTCCTTTAGCAAGAGACAACCCCAAAATCTCAAGGACTTAGAACATTTGATTCTCATTCATGTTGTATGAATCCTAAAGGCTGACTTCAGATTTGCTAGGCTGTTGAATTTAGTTGGTCAGTCTTACTATGTTTGGCTTGTTCTTGAATTTTCTTTTCATGCTGAAAGATCAACCACTACTACAATGTACTGTTTTAATGGCAGAAGGCAGAAGTTAAAAGCAACTTATAGAAACTTGCAATACCTCTAACAGCTTCCGATAAAATGTGGTATATGTTATATCTTCTTACAACCCACTGGCCCAAGCAAGTCATATCTCAAAGCCCAACATTAGTCTGAACACAGTGACCCATGCCTGTAATGCCAGTACTTGGGAGACTGAGACAGAAGGATCACAGGTTGGAGGCCATAAGACAGGAAATTAGTGAAACTCTGTTTTAAAATAGAAAATAAAAAGGGATAGGGGTGTAGCTCACATCACTCACATCACTGGGACATGTATTTGGTTTCTTCTATGAGTAGGAATCAGTTATATGTAAAGCATGGTAAATACTTAATTAGGAATAAAATTATCTACCACAAGATATATGCAAGTAGCTGATTTTTCTGTACTTTGGAGAGATATGTAAGTAATTGTCCACCTATTAATTTACATACCTATTTTCAAAGTCCACTATAGATCATATTTCTATTAAGTGCTTCCTCGTGACAACACTAGAAAAAAGCAGAAAAATATATGAAATGGTTCCTATCAACATATTTCCACATTTTTGGCTATGACGTGGAAAATATTTTCTATAAAAATCTATATATCAAGACGGGCGTGGTGGCGCACGCTTGTAATCCCAGCATTCGGGAGGCTGAGACCTGAGGATCCAGGTTCGCGGCCAGCCTCAGCTACCTAGTGAGGCACTCCGCAACTTAGTGAGACTCGGTTTCAAAATAAAGAGTAAAAAATAGGGTTGGGGGTGTAGCTCGAAGGTAGAACGCCTCTGAGTTCAATCCCCAGTACTGCAAAAAAAAAAAAAAAAAAAAAAAAAATCTATATATCAGCTACTCAGATTTTGTGGGCAACATACAATTTTTACAATGGCTTCTTCTTTTATCTTTCTCCTCCTCTTCTTTTTCTCCATTTCTACTTCCTCCTTCTCTTTTATTTTCTCCTTCTAAAATTTCTTTAAGTGCTTTAAAAATATTTCAAGTGTGGTGGCACATGCTTGTAATTGGAACATTTGGGAGGCTGAGACTGGAGGATCTGGGTTCGTGGCCAGCATCAGCTGAGTAGTGAGACCCTCTGCAACTTAGTGAGACCCTGTTTCAAATTAAAGAATAAAAAGTAGGGCTAGGGCTGTAGCTCGGAGATAGAATGCCCCCAGATTCCATCCCCAGTACCGCAAAAAATATATATGTATATATATATATATATTTTTATATATACATACATACATATATATGTATATATACATATATATATATATATATATATATATATATATATATATATATAGTATGTAAGGCATGAACGGACTTCAGGTCTTGGTTTTTTCATTGATTAGCTGGGTGGAACAAGTTTATTATAGATAATATAGGTCCTCTATTAATTCCAACCTCTATGTCATCTTATTATTGCATTTTGTCTTATGATTTGAATTTTCACAATTTGTTAAATGCTAAGTCATTGGAGACTAAATTATGAATATCTTAATATTATGTTTGAGATTCTGGATCTCATTTAAATTGTGAAGAAGATATTGGTTTTAATTTTTGAAAATTAGGTATCCTGACCAGATGAAGTTCAGACCACATACTCAAACTGGCTTTTGGTGGGTTCATATTCTTTGATCAGCTCAGACATCAAAGCATTTGCTGCTCTATTCAGATCAGCCCCACATTTATTCTATTCCAATAGTCAATCTGGGAATGGGTGGAAGCACACCCTGTAGCTGAGTTCTCGTAGTGTTTGATATTATGTTTAAGGTGAGAGCCATGAATGTGAAGTTTGGAAGTGAGCTCAGAAGTTCTTATATAGTTTATGAGATTTCTGATGATGTCTCTTCTTTCTGTGATCTTTCCAAGACCTTCCTTGAGGCCTTTCTTCACTGTCCTGTCTCCAGAAACCTAACTTTTGCTTCTTCTAGACATTTCCTAAAAGTGTGTTTGAATTCAGAACCAAATTGTAGGACAATAAAGAAAAAAAATAAATGGGAATTTGCTTCATGATCTGAGGACCCAAACTCTTCTTATTAGAGAAGGATTTTCTCTCAGAGTTCTAGTGGCCTGCCTGGAAGCTGTCACCAGCACTGCCCTCCCCATCACCTTTGCCTGGCCTGGGATCTGGAACTGGAAAAATGAAAAGACAAAAATCAGTGGGGCCATTTCTTCTACTTTTTTCAACCTTTAGTAGTCTGTCTTCTTCGATGACAGTGATTTCTCACTGAGGTCTTTCTATCTGCTCTAGTTATGCAGTTCCAGATTTGGAACTACCTTTAGTCCGGTGATACCATAACAGAAAGAAAAAAATTACAGGCTAAGCACCAATTATATAAATCTTGAGTTTTGGAGTTCTGATCTCTTTTCCAAATACACCTGTTTCCAAGTATTTTTTTCAGGACTCTCAGGTTGCTATGTTCCATATGTTCTTTCCAGAATTAACAGTTGTTTTCAATGAGCGAGATGGAATGGAGCATACATACTCCTCTTCCTCAGAATATGAACTCCAAGTTCCTCAATATTTTTATTGGCCTGAATTGGGACAGAATGAAGAGCAGTAGAGGTAAGAAAAGTGAAGGGAATAAAATGGCAGTGTCAATACAGGCAAGAAGCCAGAGGAGAACACCATTGTGATGAGGAGAGATCACAGGCTGATACACCAAGTTGTTTTCAGTGATTGGTGTGTTCCAATAAGCTGGCTAGAAAAACAGAGTTTGGGAACCTGAAAGAGTGATTCTCAAAGGATTATCTAGATGTTACATCTGGTACCTCTTTAAAGCACTTCAGACAGTCTGTTGCTGCCCTTTAAAACTTTGTTATAAAATCAACTCTAGTGATAGAGGGTGTGTCAGTCATATTCTCCTTCCATTTGGAATTCCTTATTATAAATAAGACAACAAACACATTATATGCTACAAAAGAAGAAAAGGAAAAATACTAACTTCAGAAAGTTCAAGTCAAGTAACAAGAAGAAAATAAATGTTAGATTTTCAAAAAGAAATAACAATGATAAAACATAAAAGTTGGGTATTACAAATCCACACCCATACATTAAGCCTTATTCAGAAATGTCAAGACATCTTGTTTGAAAGTGCTTCCTTTTAATTTTAAAAATGTGTCAGTAACCAACACATTAGTATTAGAAGAGTGAGATCTCCATTTTGAAATGTGTCTGTGTTAGTCTTTCTGGCTTTTGACCTTCTCTACTTTCTCCGAGACAGAAATACATTATCAATGCTTTTTTCAATGTGCTAATCTGGAAAAAGATCTGGGTAACTTTGTTAAGCAACTTATTTTTCTCTGGCATTCCCATGCAAACCCAGTGTGAATTCAACAAGAGAAAGAGACATCAGAGCAGAAGGGAAGCACACAGATGCTAAGTCTCCATGAACGGCTGAATCCTAATGTGTGATTTTTTTTTTTTCAAAAAAGATTGCTGGAATTTTAACAACAGATTCAATACAATGGAAAATGAATTTTTCTTGCAATTTGATAATTGTCAGAGATTTCTGATGCTTCTTGTGATTATGCTTTTGTTTATTCCACCCAAACTTTAAAGAGATTTACTTCTTTGAGCAAATTTGATGGTTAAGTTTTCTTTTATCAACAGTAATATATTGTATGGTTAATTACAGTATGGTCTTAAGTTCATAAAATAAATAGTCCCTGAAAAGGACTTTTATTTATTAAACTGACACAAACTACAAAATTTATCTATGTATGTACTATATTATGAGGATGTTTGGGGTGATAACTTTACTTAAACTTACCTTAATCAATTTGCCAAAGGCACATATAAATGTCTTCATACACATTTTTTATGTGAATGCTTAAAAATCTGGTATCTGTGAACAGATTATAAATACATCTATAATACCATAAAAGTATTCTATTCATTTGGAAGCATCTCACTTAAAGTTCTTGTCCTTCAAACGTACAGATATGATGTGAAGGCCTTCAAGATACTAAAATTTAATTGCAAATGTCTTTCAATTGCTAGCCAGGAATGGTGCTTCCTGTTGCCTTTCTTTTTCTTTTTCTCATTCTAATGACACGCAAGAGTTTTTTGGTTTTTTTTTTTTTGGTTTTTTTCTTTAGGACTTTTGAGTCTTAAAGAAGTATTAGAAAACAAACAAACAAACGAACAAAACAACCATATGTCTCAAGTTGGAAGCCTTATAAACCAAGTGCAGTCTAAAAAGCAGATGGAGGCATCTGAGGCTCACTGCACTCAAGGCTGCTGCTCTTTCTTTGCTGGGTTCATAGGTAATTATCCTGCATCCCAGATGCTGTCTCTGTGGCTACCGCCCAGAGCTGCATTTTCTCCTGGAGTCTTCTACTTTGTGCAGTGAATTTGAAAATATTTAGACCATGCCAAGCATGTGGCTTTTGACTTTTTGTTGTTGTTGCTTTTATGATTAGTCAATGATTAAAGGAAATGGGCTCTGAAGACAATGAATACAATTTAACAGAGAAGCAAAGACAGTGTTTTCCCCTGAAACAGTATTAGCACTTATCTAAGTACCAAAAGGAGAGCTCAGTCACTACTTAGGATGCACGGTGAGGCAAATTCTAGAGATTGAACATACTTCAATGATACGTATTCTAAGATTTAAATCTAAAAGATAGATCTTCTTGAGAGCAAAATTTTTAGTTGAGTCCAATGAAGATCTACTTGATCACATGAAACCTTAAAGTGGGTGTTTTAAGAACTAGGCAATTTATATGGGAGAATGGAGGAAAACAAAACAAGTAAACTAAATGTTACTAGACCAGAGACCCCAATTAGTTGACCAATATCATAATTGAAGGAATCAAGGAACACAGTATTATAGACCAGGGACATATCTAGGACAATACAACATATTGAATTTCAATATTATATCCTGCTGCAAGCATACAGATTTAACAGATTCTAGATAGGTAGATATCCAGGAGAAGTTTTAGGCTGAATATAAGTCACAATTTACCCCCTTCAGTAATATTTTTTCCCTCTAACATGAAATATATCACACATAGAGAGGTAAAGTAGATTTAAGTCAATCATCAAAAAAATTGCTAACCAACTTTAAAAAGTGAGCTTGGCAAATTGTGTGTGTGTGTGTGTGTGTGTGTGTGTGTGTGTGTGTGTGTGTGTGTGTTAAACTCAGGGACATTCTCCCAGTAAGCTGAAATATACCACTAGGCTTTTCTATTTTTTTTTTTTTTTTTTCTGAAACAGGGTGTCATTAAATTACTGTGTGCTGGCCTTGAACTTCCTGTCTCAGTCTCTGAAGCACTGGGATTATAGGAATGAGCCATCAAACCCAGCTAAAACTGCTTGCAACCTTAACACTGATTTGGGAGCTAAGATATACCACATAAGAGATCAGTAACACATTATTGATGGAAAGCAAGTACTTCTGTTCAAATAACATATGTATCTTTTTAAGGGCAAGCACATCTTTCCTATGTATATGTTATGGTTTGGATTTAGAATGTCCCCGTAGACCTCAATGAGGCAAGGTAGCTGTGTTGGAGGTGGGGCTTGGTTGCTGAGGAGGGTTCTCTGTGGGTGTGGCCTTGGGATTATATGTGGTACCCTCTCTCTCTCTCTCTACTTCCAACCTCCATGATGTGAGAGCACAGTTCCTTTGCTCATTCTCTTTCTGCTTCCAACCATTATGCCCTGAGTCTCAAAGATGTGGCCCAGTCTAACATGAACTGAAATCTCCAGAACTGTAAGCAAATAAATCTTCCTTCCTTTAAGTTGTGATTGTCAGGTATTTTGAGTCACAGCCATGAGAATGCTGCCTGAGACAATGTATTATGGCTCCAGTGCCTAACCCTTAGTAGACAATAAAAAATATTCATTGAATGAAGTGAGACAAAGAACTATTTGAAATAAAGTAAAATTATTTGGGTCCAATCGAAGGATTAGTAGGTAAAGAAAAAAGAAAAAATCTATATAGGAAAAACTGTTCGAAATTTAATGGCACATGATGCATAGAATACTATATCAAAAAAGTGCAGACAAAAAACACTGATTTTATATTCAACACAGAAGCAAAAGGAGGTACCATAAGTGATTAGTGAAGTATAAATGCTATATCAGGTAAATAGCCTTGAAATCATATGTAGCTTGAATTTTAATAGGAATAATTGCAAGTAGAAAAAGAACTCAGATATTTTAACATTAAGATAGTACTAGCATATATTATCAGAAGAAATAAAATTATCAGACATAGTATATGAAGGTTATTTATATGTGAAAATGTAGAAAAATAATAATAATAGATTAGAATATCAGACCAAAAATATAAATCAATCAACCAATGTTTAAATTGGAAGAAACAAGGAAACTATAGTTGAGATATACTGAATTTTTATATATTTTTAATATTATAATCTTTTTTAAGCTTAGAGATTTAACAAATGCTAGACTTTTATCATATTTGTCTACATATTTTTAAATAAATAAAACCATACACATGCCTTTGAATGCCCTTGACTCCATTTCTCCTAAAGATCAAAATCAGGAATGAGTCTAAAGTTTGTTTCATGTTCAGAGTCTATATATATATATTTTTTTTTCGGTACTGGGGATTGAACTCAGGGGCATTCTACCTCCGAGCTATACCCCCAGCCCTATTTTTTATTCTTTATTTTTGAAATAGGGTCTTACTAATTTGTTGAGTGCTTCACTAGGTAGCTGAGACTGGCCACGAACCCAGATCCTCCAGCCTCAGCCTCCCAAATGCTGGGATTCCAAGCACACACCACCACGCTCAGCAGAGTCTATATATTTTTAATATACTTTTATTGGTGCATTATTATCTCTCACACCACAATGTAAATCATGTTGACATTGACATGCCTGTGTGACTCCATAAAGTACTGATTATATGCTTTAAATGTATCTAAATATTTAATTCTGAATTCTTATCTTAATTCAAGAATTCATGGTTACCCAAGTAAATGCAGTTGACCTCCTTATACACAGGTGATAGTTTCCAAGATCTCCAGTGGATGCCTGAAACCATGAATACTATTAAATACTATATACACTATGCTCTTTCCCTATACATACATATTGATAAAGTTACATTTATATTTAGGCACAGTAAGAGCTTAACACTAGAGCCACCTGAGGCAACTGTGCTGCATCAGGATCTAGAAGTGAACAGTCAGTTGAGGTATTGTCCCTTAAAAATGACTGATAGGAATTGGTTCAGTGATACCCAAGTTTCTTTATCCACTCAGCTAGGGAAGTAGTGGAGGTTATGTCTTATACTGGATCCCAGTATAACTGGTTCCCAGCTAGAGTAAGTTCCAATTGTCCAATCAGTAGCTGGCTTGACAACACAGACCATTTGGGTTGCCTTCTCTTTCTTACCTCCCCCAACGAATCTCCTCTAAAAAAAATTTCTTGGGATACCAAATGAACTACTTGTTCTTTAATACTTGTCACACAGTGTCTGCTTTTAGAAAAATCCAAATTTAAAATGATAACATAAATTTATTTTTAATGGCAATTAAAATACATAAAAAATTGATATTTCAACATTTTGGGGGATGTACTGGGGATTGAACTCAGTGAGATACAACTTCAACCTTTGTTTTTTACTTTGAAGCTGAGTCTCACTGGGTTGCTCAGGGTCTCACTGAGTTACTAAAGCTGGCTTGGAAACTGCAATCCTTTTGTCTCAGCCTCCCAAATACTGGGATTGTATGCATGTGCCACCATGCCTAGTTGCCATTTTATTTTCTTGATAATGTCCTTTGAACCACAGAAGCTTTTAATTTTGGTGAAGTACAATTTATCTCTTTGTTCTTGTTGCCTTTGTCTTTGATGACATACCCAAGAAATCACTGTCAATCCAATGCCATGTTAATCCAATGTCATGAAGCTTTTCCTCTCCGTTTTACGAGTTTCATATATTAGTTTATCTTTTATCCATCTTGACTTAATTTTTGTACATGGTGTAAGATAAGGGTTCAACTTCATTTTCCTTCATATAGTAAATGAATGAATTAAAAAATTATTGCATACTACCAGGGTAAAGTCAGCAGTACAGAAAATAAAAAATTGAGGTAGCATGAGTTTTAATTATAATCACGTATTTTTAAAAATATTGATCCACAATAATTATAGATAATAGTGCTACTCATTATGACACTGTTCGTACGTACATGTAACATAATTTTATCAATTTCATTCTACAGTACCTCTTCATCCTCTTCTCTTCCTCCCCCTGATCCTTTTCTTCTACTCTACTATTCTTCCCATGAGATTCCTTTTTTTACCCTTTTTCTGTCTTGCTTTCACATATGAAAGAAAAAGTACAACCCTTGACTTTCTGGGTCTGGCTTGCTTTGTTTAACACAATTGTCTCCAGTTTCACCAATTTTCCTACATATGAAATAATTTTTTTCTTTGTGGCTGAGTAAAATTCCATGGTGTGGAATATTTTCTTTATTCTTTTACCTGTTGACAGATACTTAGGTTGGTTCCATAACTTGGCTTTTGTGAATTGAGCTTCTATAAACATGAGTATGAATGTGTCTTTATGGTATGCTTCCTTTAATTCTTTTGAAAAGATATCAAGAACTAGTATAGCCGGATCCTACAATGGTTCCTAGTCTTTTAAAGATCTTATAATAATTTCCATAGCTTTTGTACCAATTTATAGTCCCATCAGCAGTGTTATAAGTTTCTTTTTCTTCATCTTCACCAGAATTTCCTTTTACTTGTCTTTGTCATAACTTGACTTGTAATTGGAGTGAAATAAAATCCCAATTTGTTATTTTCATTCCATAATTATTAAAGATTTTTAAACATCTCTCATATTTTTTGGACATTTGTACATCTTTTGAGAAATGCCTCTTTAGTTCATTTGCCAATTGTTGATTGAGTTTTGTTAAGTTTGTAAGTTTTTTATATTTTTTTATATTAATCCTCTCTTAGAAGAGTGACAAGACTTCCTCTCATTCGGTAGGCTCTTTATTCGTTCTTATTTCCTTTGATGTACAGAGATTTTTTAATTGGAGGCTATTCCATTTATCAGTTCTTGGCATTATATGTTGAGCTTTAGGAATCCTACTGAGGAGATCATTGTCTATTCCTATATATTGGAGTGTTGACCCTATGTTTTCTTCTAGAGTTGCAAAGTTTCTGCTTTAATTCCTAGATCTTTGTTCCATTTTGAGTTGACTTTTGTGCAGGGTGAGAGATAGGGATCTTGTTTCATTCTTCTACATAGGTATATCCAGTTTTCCCAGAAACATTTGTAGAAAGGCTGTCTTTTCTCAATGGAACTGTCTTTGATGTTTTTAACTTTGAAATTACAATAATTGAGAGTATTTCTTGACTTTGGGATCCTCCAAGCACCTATCTTTATAAAGAAGTGCTTCATGTTCATGGTCACTGCGTGTTCACTGAGAGTCCCTTCCTTTGCAGCATGTGAAATGAATCCTTTAATTAAGAATAATGACACTGGAGAGGTGTGGGAAATGGGTTGATTAGATTAAGGAAGTGCATTCAGTCTGCACCTGTTTTATTATAGTGCATTCATCGAGAACTGGCAACGTAAAACATTTTTTATCTAAGAACATCTTAGTTCTACCAGTGAGCAAAACTTTCCCATGACCTTTTTCTCCTTCGTGGTGGCAATGAACTCTTTGTCCAGGCTTGATTTTGTGGTTTTGTGGGAGGGCCTCATGCACATAGATCAGTGGAAGCTCTTCTGGGACGTCCTGTACTTTGACATTTGGGCCAGATTTGGGAACGTGCTAGTGGAGCATAGTTATGGAACATGGCTGCTAAGTTTGTCTAATGTAAACCCCACTGGCGTTCTCCTCTAGAATTAAATTTTACCCACTGGTAGCCCAGGCTCATCTTTCTTAGAACTCCTCATAGCAGTAGAGAGACTGGTAAAATAGTGAAAGGAGATTGTAACAGGAATATGGAAGGGGAAAAGTAAGCTTGAGGAAGGGAACAGTTCAAGTAATCTTAAGTCCATATATGAAGGTATCACACCACTTTCACTAACATGTATGGGGAGGGAGTTGGGGAAAAGGAAGGATGCAGAGAGAAACATACCACATGCTTTATGCATGTATGAATGTATCAATTTGAATCTCATTATGATATGTAATTACAATGTACAAATAAAAGTGTATATAAAAGTTAAAATAATTATGATCATGATGATCTAAAGTTTGTATAAAACATATAATCAACCAAATAGGTCATATTTACTTAAGTTTACCTAGAAAATGAATTTTCTTAACTTTGTTGTAACTTAGAAATCCTTAGATCATTAATACACAATCGAAATGGTTAACATTGATTAGTCCAAAAGTTTTTCTGATTTGTTTTTACAAACCAGTGTAATGGAGTATAAACTCAGAGTGAAATAAAATATCAATGAGAATTTTCTTATAACAGGAATATAATTATACTGATTCTTTTACATTAAATATTAAATATTTTCACAACAGTAAATATTTTCACAACAATGAGTAAAATATATAGGCTACACAGAGGCCAAACTGAAGATTTTGATGAAAGAAATATGCATTAATCATTTTGTAATAGATAAACATGATTAATAAATTGTAGCAAATGGATTAACCTGGTAATTTTGTAATACGATGTAGTTATATGATGTAAAAACTGAAACAAACTTCTGAAAATTCAGAGAGAGTGTTGGTTTTCATTTGCTGAACACATATCACTTCAGTAACATTCACTTAATTTTTATTGCTTAAAATATTGATATATAAGAAAACAGCATCTAGGTGGTATAATTAGAGAGAGGTATTGTAAGAGGGACTCAGAGTCAGACTTATCAGAATCAGAGAAGATGATGTAACAATGATATGAAAGTATACGTTGGAGAAAAACAAATTTAAATTAAAGAAGACAGATAATTCATAAATGTTGGAAAAGACAAGAAACATGTTAATGCAACCATCCAAATTTGTTTCAGATTTTCCAGCTCTATAAATGTATGAAAATATATTTTAGTAATATGTATAAATTATACATATTAATGAGGGTCACTGTGATATTTCAACCCATGCATACAGTGTTTTATTTTAACCTATGAATTTTGGGGTAATTTGTTATAGCACAATAGGAAACTAATGCAAACGTATGGTGATACTTTCTCCCATTCACTTAACTCTCACAGATCATGTATTTTATGAATACAGAACAAATTGAAGGAGCATTATCATGACTCTGAAAGCCAAAATATATTGCTCTTTCTACCTTCCTGTTTTGAAATCTCTCTTTTTTTAGTCTAGGAACATAATTTCTTTTACTATAATTCCTCTAGAGGCTGAATAAACTTGTTTTGTTAACTTTACAAGTTGTATGACCTGCTTTGTTATTTTTATTATATGCATTATGAAATAAAACACATGATTCTTTGGGATGGTTGATTCGTTTGGACTTGCTAAAGGAACTGTATTTCTGTGGATGGTAGCCCATATTTCAATGTTATGTATACACTTGTTTGACAAAAGATTCTAAGTGAAACTGATTAAGAGTAAGAAAGAGAAGTAGGTTAGAAACAAAGTAATATAACCTCCTGTTATATCTTAATAACTTTAGACTTTAATGTGTTAGGTATTGAATAAATCATATTCTTGAATTTTAATTTCTGCCTAAATATTTGAAAATGGGAGAAGAGTTATGATTTTTAACTTCAGACAATTTCTTAAAGCATTATTTTAAGATTAAGGTGAATTGATGTTCTCAAAAAATCTTTGCACAAGCTCTAGAGGAGTATATTGTACCATATGATTGGGTATTATTGCATTTGGAAGATGGAATAAAGATAAAATTTTAAATTGAGGTACGTAGAAAATTGGTATTATGATGATTAACATACTGTTCTTAATAACAAAGTTTTTGCATCACAGATCTAAACTATTCAACAATTGATCAAAGAAAATACACAATGATCAGTGTGAATGCAAGGTGTGAGGACTCTTGAAAAAGAAACAAAATGTCTAGTTAGTAAAGAGTGCCATAATACTATGAGAAAAGTCCCTATGATTTATTTTAGATATTCTCCTATGTAATTGTAAATTTCCTCTCCATTTCAAAACCAGAAAATAAAAATCAAGCTTCTAGATTTTTTTTCTTACTGAAATCTACTTCTCAAATTGAGTACAGAAGAAATTGAGAGAAAGTGCTAGGTTCTTGCTAGAGTAACATAAGATCTCTCTTTTGGAAGAAATTATTTTCAAGACCGTACTTTCTTTGCTGATGTGTGATACATATATTAATGAATTATGAATGCCTAATTTGGGCTGTGATCCAACCGATATTTTCCAATTCACATATATAATAATAAAACTCATGTTTCATCTCCTTTATTTAATTTTTCTTTTCCTTTTCCTCTCTCTCTCTCTCTCTCTCTCTCTCTCACTCACTCGCTTGCTCTTGCTCTCTCTCTCATACTGAGTCTTGGCCTCTGAAGAACTTGTATTATAGGTGTGTGCCACTACAGAACACATTATCTAGAACACATTTTGGGGAAAAAGAATGATTACTTATCATTCCTAAAGCAAAATACCTAAAATTTGTATATGAAAGGGTTTTTCTTTTTTTATTTATTTTTTATTTATTTTTTTATTTTTTTATTCGTACATTATAAGCAAACATCTTTGTTAGGTACAAACTGATAACGACATATGTGCCCACATTTCTCATTTGACCCCCTCCCCCAATTCCCACCGCGCTCCCTCGCCCTCCCTCCCTCTCAAGTTCAATTTAGTGAGTAACCTTGATGTACATTAGGGTGTCCCCCCCCCCCCCCCCCCCGTCCATCCCTTTTGGTTAAATTAACTTCTTTGTTTATCGAGGGTCTCTCCTTTTCCATATGAAGACCCTCTTAGGCCCCATCTTCTCCCTAGCATCCACATATTAGGGAGAACATATGCTTCCTTACTCTTTGTGACTGGCTAATCTCACTTAAAATAATGTTTTCCAGTTGCATCCATTTCCCTGCAAATAACATGATTTTGTTCTTATTTATGGCTGAGTAAAATTCCACTGTGTACATATCCCATAGTTTTGTTATCCATTCGTCTGTCGATGGACATCTTGGCTGGGTCCATAGTTTGGGAATTGGGAATTGTGCAGCTATAAACATAGATACACATGCGTTGGTCTGATAGTTTGGTTTCCGTTCTTTTGGATAGATACCCAGAAGTGGTATTGCTGCATCATATGGTAAGTTCATTCCCATTCGTCTGAGGATCCTCCGTACTGTTTTCCAAAGTGGTTGCACTAGTTTGCAGTCCCACCAACAATGTATTAGAGTTCCCACTTTTCCACATCCTCGCCAGCAGTTGTTGTTTGTGTTTTTGATGATTGCCATTCTGATTGGGGTTAGGTGAAATCTCAAGGTGGTTTTGATGCATCTCTCTGATTGCTAATGATGTGGAACATTTCCTCATACATTTATTGGCCATTTGTATTTCTTCTTTTGTGAAGTATCTATTTAGATCCTTTGCTCATTTATTAACTGGGTTATTTGTTTTCTTGGCTGTGATTTCCTTGAGTTATTTGTATATCCTAGATATTGGACCTCTATCTGTAGAGTAACGGGCAAAAATATTCTCCCACTCTATAGGCTCTCTGTGAGGTTCTTGATAGTTTCCTTTGCTGCACAGAAGCTCCTCAGTTTAATGCAATCCCATGTATTGATCTTCCTTTGAGATCATCTCAATTGATGCTGAAAAAGCATTTGACAAGACCCAACACCCATTCATGCTAGAAGCACATCAGAGAACTGGAATAGAAGGAATGTACCTCAACATCATAAAGTCAATATACAATAGGCCCACAGCCAATATCATATTAAATGGAGAGAAATTGTAAGAGTTCCCACTAAAAACAGAAACAAGCCAAGGATGTCCATTATTACCTCTTCTGTTCAATATAGTACTTAAGACTCTAGCCAGAGCAATAAGGCAAGAGAAGGAAATCAGAGGGGTAAAAATTGGGAAAGAAGAACTAAAACTATCCCTTTTTTGCAGATGAGATGATACTGTACTTAGAAGACCCAACAAACTCAACCAAAAATCTTATAGAACTGATCAACAAATTCAGCAAAGTGTCTGGATACAAAATCAATCTTAAAAAGTCAGAAGCTTTTCTGTATGCCAACCATAAATCCACTGAAAAAGAAATACAGAAAACAATTCCACTCACAATAGCACCTCGAAAAATAAAATACTTAGGGATAAACCTAACCAAAGAGGTAAAAGACCTCTATAAGGAAAGCTATAAAAAGTTGAAGAAAGAAATCAATGAAGACCTTAGAAGATGGAAGAATCTACCATGCTCTTGGATAGGCAGAATAAATATCATCAAAATGGCCATCCTCCCAAAACTGATCTACAGATTCAATGCAATACCCATGAAATTACCAAGGTCACTCCTCAAAGACATAAAAAAATCAGTCCTTAAATTCATCTGGAAAAACAAAAAGCCCAGGATAGCCAAAGTAGTTCTTAGCAACAAGAACCATGCAGGAGGTATCACAATACCTGACTTCAAACTCTACTACAAAGCCACAGTAATAAAAACAGCATGGTATTGGCACAAAAACAGACATATAGACCAATGGAGTAGAATAGAAGATTCAGAAACAGACCCATGTGCTTACAGTCAACTGATTTTTGACAAAGGAGCCAAAAACATACACTGGAAAAAAGATAGCCTCTTTAACAAATAGTGTTGGCAAATCTGGTTAACCATATGCAGGAAAATGGAAATACACCCCACTTTCTCACCCTGCACAAGAGTCAACTCAAGGTAGATCAAAGACCTGGAAGTTAGGCCAGAGACCTTGCAGCTACTTGAAGAGGGCATAGGACCAACACTTCAACACATAGGCACAGGTAAAAACTTTCTCAACAAGACCTCCAAAGCACAAGCTCGAAGGGTTTTGTTTTTAAAGGAATAACTTTATAATTCCTCAAAAACCACTAGCCTAATATGTACTGAACTTCCTAATACTAATTCATGTTTGTTTATCTTTCCCAGTATTTTTAGATTTTATAATTTGTAGTTTTATTTCTGGATCTTTTCAGACCTTATAACTAGGTAATTTTGCCTCATTTTAAACAAAGTAATGGAATTTAAGGAAATCTGGAAATAATTTCATAAGAACTAGAAAATAATTGAGATAGAAGTGAAACACATATTTATGACATAAGTCACTGTCTACCTACTCACTAGCTAATTAATACATGAATTCAAAGATAGCAATTATCAGGCATTATGCAAGGATCCAAAAATACACTGATGATCCAGATAGACATGGTACCTACTTTCATAGAGTTTATGGTCTAGAGAGAAATACAACATTCTATTGGGTGTACATATCACATCTCAGTAGATGCAGAAAAAGCATTTGATGAACTCCTAAGTTGGTTTCATAACTTGGCTATATTGAATTGTGCTGCTGTAAACGTGGATGTGTTACTTTAGTAATTTTAATTCTTTAGGAAAGATACTGAATAGTGTAGCTGAATCATATAGTGGTTACGTTCCTAGTCTTTTAAGGAACCTCCACATTGATCTCCATAGCAATTATTGTAATTTACAATCCTACCAGCAATTTATAAGTGTTCTTTTTTCCATTCCCACCAGCATTTTATTATTGTTTGTATACTTGATGATTACCATTCTAAATGAAGTTAGTAATGATTCTACTAAACTATGGTTTGATGATGCCTATATATTTTGGTTTCCTTGCAGGTGCCAAGCCACCAGACAAAGAAAGAAGCTGTACTTCAGAAAGAGAAATTGAAGCCAGGTGTGGTGGTGCAAACTTGTTATCCCAGCATTTGGGAGACTGAGACCGGAGGATCTGGGTTCGCTGCCAGCCTCAGCTATCTAGTGAGGCCCTCCACAACATGTAGTGAGACCCTGTTTCAAAATAAAGAATAAAAAATAGGGCTGGGGGTATAGCTCAGAGGAAGAATGACCCTGGGTTCAATCCCCAGCCCCCCCCCAAAAAAAAAGAGAAAAATTGACTCTGGTTATCATATGTTTAGAATAACTCTGTTTAATTTCAACTGAAATTGTATTGTTTACTTACATCAAATCAATTGAATAGAAGGAACAGTCAGGAGAGGAAATAAGAATTTTTAGGACAATTCATTATTAATTTAGTATACTTCCAGGTATAAAAAAACTAATCTTAGCTCTTTGGTAAATACATGTTCAACTGAGTCAAGCATTCAGAACAAATTATTAAATTTAATACACCCACTCAGACTCAAATGTCTCAAAATAGCTTGCAACCAAATTTAGTAATTTTATTTTAATATTCTACTAAATCTCCTGATACAAATCTATGTTTATAATGTGAACAGACATCACTTTAAAGAAAAAGTAATGAAGCATGGGCTTAATGTTGGACACAAGCAGACTTGAGTGATGTGAAGCATGACCTGTGGCAGTCAATCTACATCCCACTGGTACTAAGGGTTCCAGTGCATGGCAATGGCACTGTCCTGTGAGCACTTATAAATTTCCACCCAAAGATTTGATTTTCTCCTATGTGATAATAGCAAACTGGATGTGTCATGGAATTCATGACACTAGCATCAGTCCTCAGCCAATGACATATGAGACTTAGAAAATAAAAATTCTAGCCTCCTTGTACCTTAAATGGGATAACTCTGTCTTCCAGAATTCCCTTATGGGATGGGGTTTAGCTACACAGAATAGCTATCAGCATAATAATGTGTACTTTAGTAAGTTTCCTCCTGCCTCAACTTTTCTACTCACTTTTGCTACAAGTGATTGCCCACCAAATAAAATACTTTGTTGAAAAATTCAACATACATCACTAGTTAATAGGATAGTCAAATGAAAATAAAGTCACAATGTGATGCTACTTCACACATGGTAGGGTGACTATAATTTGAAAGACAGCAAAGAACAAATACTAACAAGGATGTGGAGAAATTGGAATCTTCTTTCCATGCTTCTAGAAGCATGGAAAGAAAGGGGGATCAATAATCATCTACATTGGAAGACAGTTTGGGAATTCCTCTCAAAGTTAAACAGGGAGTTACCATATAACTCAGGAATTCTATTTCTAGGAATATACTCAATGAAATTGAAGACCTAAGTCAGGCTTGGTAACATAGGCTTGTAATCCCAGTCCTTGAGAGGTTGGGACGGGAAATTTGCATATTCAAGTTTAGCCTCAGCAATTTAGCAAGGACCCTCAACAACTTAGTGAGACCCTGGTTCAAAACAAAAGATAAGAAAGGCTGGAGATATAACTCAGAAGTGGAATACCTCTGGGTTTAATCCCCAGTACCAAAGGGATAGAAAAAAGAAGAAGAAGAAGAAGAAGAAGAAGAAGAAGAAGAAGAAGGAGGAGGAGGAGGAGGAGGAGGAGGAGGAGGAGGAGGAGGAGAGGGGGAGGGTGAGGGGGAGAAGGAGAAGAAGAAGAACAAGAACAAGAAGAACAAGAACAAGACATATGTCCATACATAAATTTTTACATGAATCATTATAGTATTCTTATTAATAATACCTAATAAAAGAGTTTAGAAGGATTCCATCTCTTTCAATTTCGTGAAATAACTTGTGAAGTGTTGGGTTTAGTTCTTCTGTAAAGATATCACAGAATTCTGCTGGGAACCTGTCTGAACCTGGGCTTTTCTTTTATGGAAGGTTTTTTATTGCTATTTTTATTGATTTTATTTGCTTGCTATTGATTGGTTTAGATTTTCTATATCATCTTGGTTCAACCTAGGTATGTTGCATATATGGAGAAATCTGTCAATTTCTTCTATGCTTTCCAGTATACTGGAGTATAAATTTTCAAAAAAGTTGTTGATAATCTTCTGAATTTTCCCAGTATCTGTAGTGAGTGTCCTTTTTCATTTCTGATTTCAATACTTTGAGTTTATTCTCTTTCTTTTGGTTAGGTTGGCTAAGAGTTTATCAATCTTGTTGATCTTTTTAAAGAATTTGCTTTGTGTTTTGTTGATTCCTCAGAAAATTAAGAATGGATCCACCGTATGATCCAGGTATATCACATCTGTGTATCTTTCCAAAGGGACTGAAATCAGAATATTATAGTAATGCGTGCATATCCATGTTTATATATGCACAATTTGCAATAGCCAAATTATGGAACATACCTAGGTATCCATCAACAAATCATGAGTGGATTATACAATTATGGGATATACATACAATGGAATTCTACTCATCAATAAAGAAAAATAAAATAATGTCATTTGCAGGAAAATGGATGGACATGAAGAATGGTATGCCAAATATGATTAGTCAGTCACAGAAAATGAACAGTCATATGTTTTCTCTCATATGCAGAGTTAGGGTGTAATCAGGATACCAAGTGGACGTCAGATAATGGAGGAGAAACTGCAATGGAGCTAGGGAGGTGGTCTAGGGAAAGGGCACAGAAGAGGGATCAATGAAAGAATCACTTCCACTGACACTTTGCATATATCTGAGAATTCCAATGTTAATCTTAATATTCTGTACAGGAAAGAGGGAGGAATGGGGAGGGAGCCAGGAAAAAGCTCACCAAGTGCTGTGTGCAGGTATGTCGCTATCATTCATTATGAACTTCATTATGGTGTGAAACAATAATGCACCAATAAAAGTATTAAAAATATAATAGTCAAAACTTCAAGCACCTCAAGATGACTATAAACTGATGAATGGATAAACAAAACGGGGTATATTCATTCAGCAATAGAGTAAATGACTGTAGAATGGATGGCCCTTGAAACTGTTATGTTAAGTGGAGAAGCAATCTTAAAAGATCGCATATTTTATCATTCTGTTTATATTAGATGTCCAGAATAGCAAACCCCATAGAAACAGAAAGTATATTAGCGGTTGCTTAGGAATGAGAGAGTAGGAGGAATTGTGGAGTTATGTGCTAATGAGTGTGAGTTTCCTAAGAAGAAAAAAAAATGTTTAAAATGGATTGTAATGTTAATTGCATAACTCTGAATATACTATAACCATTGCACTCTACATTTTGAACAGAAATATTATATAGTATATCAATTTCATATCACCCCAGCCCTATTTTTTATTCTTTATTTTGAAACAGGGTCTCACTAAGTTGTGGAGGGTCTCACTAGGTAGCTGAGGCTGGTCGCGAACCCGAATCCTCTGGTCTCAGCCTCCCAAATGCTGGGATTATAAGTGTGCGCCACCACATCTGGCTCGATAGAAATTTTTAAATGATTTCACAAAAACAAATGGCCAATTCACTTATAAAATGCTGCTCAATTATATTTAAAAAAGGAGGGATAACCATGATATTTGTTATTTAACACAAGACTTATTAATAGTAAGTGTTGTTGAAATTGGGATCAAATAAAGCATGGTTTTCAGGAGCTGAGAATACTGAAGATGGGGAGTTATATTTTGTAGGATTTTTTAGTTTCATTGACATATAATTTATTACCAAATTGGATATATTAGTGTATATAATTTGGTAGGTTTGGAGAGACAAATAAATCTAAAGAATCATTAATATAATCATTACCTTTTTTTGTTTATTTGTTTGTGTGTGTGGTACTAGGAATTGAACCCAGGAGCATTCTACCTCCAAGATATACTCCAGTACTATTTTATTTTTAATTTTGAAACAGGCTAGGTTGCTGAAAGTCTCCCTAAGTTGCTGAGATTGGTCTCCAACATGTGATCCTCCTGTTTCAACCTCCCAAGTACTGGGATTGCAGGTAAGCGCTACCACACCCAGCTAGAATCATTATTAATATGGAAAATGTTATGGAGGTTGATATTGGCAATAGTCATGCAACAATGTGAGTGCACTCAGTGCCATGGGATTATACAATTAAAATGTTAAATTTTATGTCACATATATTTTACCACAATAGTTAAGTAAGAAAGGAGGACAAGAGAATGAAGTAGAGGAGGAAGAGAAAGTAGAGCAAAAGTTTTTAAGAAAACTTTTCCAAAAAAAAAAACATAACTTACTAAATTCAATGGCATTCCTTTACAGAATTTTATCATATTTTACACAGATGGTAGCTATATGATAGAAAAAAATAAACATGATAATAGAAAGTTTTAGAGTGGAGTAAATCAATTACAGTTTCAAAATAGTAAACAGCAAGTCAAATGTTGCTTTCTACTTCACATTCTGCTATTATATTGTACTAGGTTCTTTCCTAACCTATGTGGGTGGCAAATTGAAGGGTTAGACTGTAAGATATTAAAGGTTGCTTCTAGTTTTAAATTTTAAAGTCCCTAAATTGTCAGGTATTCAAATTGCTGCTTTCCACAATTTTAAAAATCTGTATCTTAAGAAATAGCTGCATGACTGCCTTCTGTTTTCAACCTAATACTTTAAACTCTTTAAAAAAACAAACAAACTTTAGTCTTCAAGCAGATAAAATTAAAATCATTTCTCAAGTCATAAAAAGTGTGGAGTTTGCAAAGGATCTTTTATTTCCTTACTTGAAAATCATGCTTATTATTGACTACCCATTAAGACAATGTTTTTACTATTAGTAATTTAGATATTTTCCCTTTCTTCCCAATCTTCCTAATTTTCTTTTTTCTAATAATTAACAAGAAAAACTGCTCAATAATTCATTTAATTTTTGCCATATTTAATACTAGTTAGATTGGGAACAGAATTCACTGTTATTGAAGTTAACACTGTAGGCCATGGAGTTAAGTATAATAAATATAGGCAACCACTGAGACTAGGGTGATGTTCTCTTCGTTTTAGTGTTTCTAGCATCTAGCACTAAGTTAGAAGTGTGAATGGTTCTCTATAAATGTGTATTGACCTGAGTTTGCATAGAAAACCAGGAAAAAGGTAAGAAGTTTGAAACTGATTGGGGCAAATATTTTGTGAGTAATTTACAAAAGTTATCTCACAAAACTTATTGATGTATAGATATTTTAAATAAACATATTGTAGACATACTGAGACTATCTCTGCTTGAGGCAAAAAGAATCACTGTATCATAGATATCATTAATATATTATAGCAAACCCTGGCTTGTATAATATATAGTGTATTTTGTTTGTATAATGTATAACCTTGGCTTTAGAAATGGATTCCTGTCAGTTTATACCTAACAAAGATGTATGATTACAATACACCAATAATAAAAAGGTAAGGGCATAGGGTACATAAACTGAGTTTGAGTCCTGATTCTGGCAAATGACAGTAATATAAAGACTGTCCATCTTTACAAGTCTCAGTTACCTCATCTGTAAAATGTTGTCTACCTCAGAAGATTCTTGTGAGCATAAAATAAAAGAGAGAACACAGGTAAAAAAAAAAATGGGTTCCTCTCAAATTCAGTGTTTTTGTCCTATGTTTACTCTGCTTCATAACTTGCCAGTACTCATAAGTTATTCAGATTTCAGAAGAGAGTAGAAAAATAAATTTGAATATGATAGAAGTGAAAATATTCTATGAATTGTGTTAAGGATTGCTTCTAAATTTGTACAATCCCCAATTATAAGAATTTAGCATTGCCTTTACTGAATGATAATTGGTAAATAATAATAAACCTGTTCTTCTAAAGGCATAAAATATATAGAATATATATTCTATATTCATTTGCTTAAGCAAAGTGTCAAATTACTCCGCAGTAACTTCTTGAATACAGGGCATGATGTTTATGTTCCTGGATCTCTAAATTAATTCATGTCATCAACAAATATTTTTAAAGCTGCTAATATTGCTAAGCATTGATATAAAGTTAAGTCCTGGAGATAAAGCTATCAGTTTCTCTTGACAGCTACATTCTAGTAAAATATATTCCAACAAGAAAATATTGACCAAAAATATAAGTAAGTACAAAAATCTCAATCATAAGTAAAAACAATATAGACAAATGAATAGGATCTGTTCAATAAGAAGACAAAAGGAAGCCAAAGCTATGGAAGAATGGTTGATTAGTGATTGAGGAAAGATAGTGATATAAAGGTCTTTTCTAAGAAGGAGAAAGCCATGTAAAGATATACTAAAAATGCACTCAAGTGAGAGGGAAAAATCAAGGGCAAAGACATAAATGAGAACTACTTTGAAAAACAGAAAGTTCAACACTCCTAGAATTTATCAAATGAAAAGAGAAGCTGGGATAAAATCCACAAAGTGGGCAGCAGTGGATCATGTCAGACCTTGTAGGCCCAGGGGAGAAGGATGGATTTTATTCTACATGAGTTGTAACCAGAAGCCATTGAAGTAGGATATCTATACAACTTGTTATACAAACCAGGACACTTTTGAGAGAGAGAAAAAGGCTCTATTAATAATTATTCCTGAATAGGAATGAACTAGTACCCTCTTAAACTGGGACATGAACATCCTCTATTGGAGATTTCTAAGCAGAGACATGATATGATATATGCTTATAAAACATTAAATAGAGATTAGACTATAGAAAAACAAAACTTTAAGCAGGAAGAGTGACTAGATATTGCTTTCCTTTGTTCCACTGACAAAAAATTTGCTCTGTTAAGCTTTGTAGCAGAAAACATTGTAAAATGTATGCAAGTGCAGGTTTAGAGCAAATAAATTTTGTTGGACTAGATGTGTGGTGTAAAGAAAATAAAATCATGGAATGATTCTGAGTATGTTTGCCTGAGAAAATGGATAAATAACAACACCATTTACTTACATTGTGTAAACTGAACAGTAGAAATAGAAGAAGAAATGAAAATTATGTTAGAAAAAATTACTTTGATATTAATATTATATCTCAAAGTACAGAAGAAAAAATCTTAGATCACTGCTAGATATGTGGTAAATTGAGTAAAAATTCAGGCCAAACTCAGTAACAGAATTCATTCATATTGAAATGTCAGAAGAGAGCCCACAAGAAAACTTAATAAAAAATTAAAAAATATTTTAATAAAGAAATGTGAAGGTCTATGAATCAAAAGTAAGAAAACCTAATACAAATAGTAAATATTAAAAAAATATCATATTTAAGAACATTCCTCTATTTCAAAGTCCAGGGCTCCCCTTTTGACCATAATTTCCAGAAACATATAGAAAATTAAATATATAAATATGTCTTTTACAGAAAACTATTACTTTTTGCTTGCCTTTGTTCAAGTACACTTTCTTATAGTTTCGTCCTCTAATATAAAGGCATTATTTAATATTGGGAAAGTATATGTTCTTGTACTCAAAAGTAATGATACTGGTTTAAGGATGTCAAACAAAATTTTAATTCTCGTCCATAGAAAATATGTATCGTTGCTGTGAAAGAGCCAGTATTTGATATAGCTGGGATTGCATCCAATGGTTGATGCCCATGATATATTAGTAGTTTAAAAATGTTAATGCTATTCATAAAGAATGTCATACTACTTGTCTTTATTTTGACTCCAGATATCAGGTTTACAGAGTTTACCTTGATCAATTGTGTTTTGTAGAAAAAATTAAAAATGCACATATTAGGAGAACTTATACTCTGACATTTTATGAAGAAGCAAAATGAATTGTAGAGAATGGTTAAACTCAACGAAAACTAAACAGAATTAACTTTATATGCTTGTATATGACAAACAATAAAAAATATACAATAAACATAAAATCATCCTCCATCTCTTCTTCCTAAAAACCATAGTTAGCATTTAACCATTATGCTCACTCCTATTTTCAGGATTGATAAATAATGAAATTTAATCTTTGAAATGTGTATGTTCATAGTGCACTCATCAAGGAATGATCTTGATCTTTAGAGCCGTAACTTAGTGAGATCCTGATTCAAAATAAAAATAGGTGAGGTGTAGCTCAGAAGTAGAATGCCCCTAGGTTCAATTCCTAGACACACACACACACACACACACACACACACACACACACACACACACACAAAATCTGTGGTCTACATATGTGATTCAGCAATAAAGCATGACACAGAGGGACATATTACTGAATAACAGGTTGGTTTTGAGTTAAACAGGAAGTTCCAGCTGTTACTTCATATGGTCTTAATGAAGATCAGTAATTTTGTGCTATGCATATTTATATTCTGTTTGAAATCAAAGTTGTTAGGTTTATTTGTTTGTTTATTTATTTATTTATTTATTTATTTATTTATTTATTTATTTATTTATTTATTTATTTTTGCGGTACTGGGGATTGAACTCAGGGGCGTTCTACCTCCGAGCTATACCCCCAAGCCCTATTTTTTATTCTTTATTTTGAAACTGAGTCTCACTAAGTTACGGAGTGCCTCACTAGGTAGCTGAGGCTGGCCTCAAACCCGGATCCTCTGGTCTCAGCCTCCAGAATGCTGGGATTACAAGTGTGCGCAACCACGCCCGGCTTTTGTTAGGTTTATTTTTTTAGAGAGTGCAATTAGTGTATTTCCAGAGGAATTATCACCATCTAGGACCTGAGTTATAGGTAGAATAAGTAGTGGACCTGGATCCTGATAAACCCAATTATAATGTTGACCTACTATTTATTAAAAAAGGACCAGATGATTACTCTTTCTGAGCTTTAATTTTTCTCATCTGTAAAATGGAACTGAGAAAACCAACTTCTTAGGGTTACTATGAAGATAGAATCACTTCAAATAATTTGTTCAGTACCTAGATCAGATTTGTTAGTTTCATCTCTATTGACTAAACAGACTCATTTTACAATAAGCTATTTTGCAATGTTGTATGTAATTACATTTAACTTTGTGCTTGGCAAATTACTTTCCAGAATAGCTACTTGAATATTTAATTTGGAAATCAATCAATTTACTCTTAAAATAGTCCTAGTCTATTTCAGTATACTTAATAAAGGAATAATGTGGATTTTATAAATAAAATATATTTTATATATTTGTATATTTATATAAACAGGTTTATCTACACAAAATGCATGATTAAATGTGTATTTGACACTGACAATACTGTTGATGATGTTTATTGAAAATTTATATAAAATGATAGGTAATAATTTTGTTTAGGAAATTTTTTTATTTACAATAAAAAAATCTTGATTATTTTTCTTTTGTTCTTCCTCTTCAATTTCAATAAGAATATCTGAAAAATTACTTAACTATAACTTTAGATGTTTTATGTTTTCTATTCTTATAAATATTTGTCTTGTAATAGAATAGTACTGACTTTTGTATGTTGATTTTGTTCCCCACACTAATTGATTCATTTTTTTATTCCAAAAGGTTTTGGTGTGGTCTTTGAGGTTTTCTGTAATCACCATTTGACTTTCTCTTTTACAATTGGGATGCCATTTATTTGTTTCTCTTCCATGATTGCCTGGCCAAGAATAAGACTTTTATTTGTTGAATAAAAGTGGTGAAAGTAGGCACCATTTTATTTTTCCACATCTTAGAGAGAAAGCATCGAGCTTTTCTCCATTCAGTATGATAATTGTCAGCTTATTATAAACAGCATACATTTTTTCAGTGATATTATGATGATCAGATGTTGAATTTTATAGAATACTTTCACTGCTTGTATTAGAATGAATTTTGTCCTTTCTTTTGTCAATGGGTGGTTTATTAATTTGTATATGTTGAACTATCACAGTCTTCTTGGATGAATCCCAGAGGATCACAATAACCAATTTTGTAATGTGCAATTAAGTATGATTTCCTAATAGCTTATTGAGGATTCTTACATACATAATATATATTCATTAAAGATACTGGCTTGAAGTTTTTTAATTTTTTGACATGTCCTTATCTGTATTTGATATCAAGGTAATACTGGCTTCAGAGAATGTGTTAGGAAAAATTTATCCCTTTTCTATTTCTAATAACTTAAGGAAAATTAGTATTAGTACTTCTTTAAATGTTTGATAGAATTTAGCACTGAAGTTATCTGTCCCTAGGCTTTTTATTGATAAAAGATTTTTACTGATTTTTTCAACGCAAAATATGTGTTGAAGAAAGACAGTCTTTTTAGTTGATGATGCTGGCAATATTGGATATCCACAAGCAGAAGAATAAAACTTGACTCTTATATCAAACCAGGTACAAAAATCAACCTAGAGTGAATTTAATTCTTATATATCAGACCTGAAAGTATTAAACCACTAGCAGAAAACAGGAGAAATGCTGAATGATATTTGTATGGGCAGGGATTTGGGAGGTTTTTTGAAAAAAAAAAAAAACTCAAAACTACAACAAACAAAAACAAAAATAGACACATGAATTACAGCATACTAAAAACCTATGCAAAACAGAAGAAATGGTCAACAGAGTGAAGAGATAACCTAAGAATGGGAGAAAATATTTTGAAACTATACACATGACAAGGACTTGACATCCAGAATATGTAAGGAATCCCCAAAACCCAATAATTGACATATATTACAAATAAAAAATGTGCAAAACACTTCAGTGATTATTTCTCAGAATGTGTAAATTGTCAATAGGCATATTTTTTTCTTTTTTATTAAATGGTGCATTGTGATCATACATCTTTGTTAGGTACAAGCTGATAAAGGCATATGTGCACACATTTCTCATTTAACCCCTTCCCCAATTCCCACCCCACTCGCTCGCCCTCTCTCCTTCTCAAGTTCAGTTTAGTGATTGACTTTGATATATTTGTGAAAGTACATCATGTGAGCTGGGGTGCCTTCCCTTCCCCCATCCATCATCTTCATTTAAGTCAATTTCTTTGCATATCTAGGGTTTCTCATTTTTCATCTGGAGTCCCTCTTATGCCCCATCTTCTCCCTAGCATCCGCATATCAGGGAGAACATATGCTTTTTTACTCTTTTTGACTGACTAATCTCACTTAACGTAATGTTTTCCAGTTGCATCCATTTCCTGGCAAATAACATGATTTTATTCTTCTTTATGGCTGAGTAATATTCCATAGTTTTGTAATCCATTCATCTGTCGATGGACATCTTGGCTGTTTCCATAGTTTGGCAATTGAAAGAATTGTGCAGCTCTAAACATAGATATACATGCCTCAGTCTGATAGTTTGGTTTCCATTCTTTTGGGTAGATACCCAGAAGTGGTATTGCTGGATCATATGGTAGGTTCATTCCCATTCATCTGAGGATCCTCCATACTGTTTTCCAAAGTGGTTGCACTAATTTGCAATACCACCAGCAATGTATGAGGGTTCCCACTTCACACCCTCGCCAGCAAAAAATAACAAAGCAACTAATCATCCAAACAAACATAAATAAATCAAGGCAATATAAAACAAAAACAGAATAAAAACAAATAAAACAGAACTTATACACACATATATACACAAAAGAAAACAAAAAACAACAAGAAACAAAAACAAAAACCCTGCTAGTTTGTAAGTACAGAGCTGAGTTGGCCTCTGCAGCCCTTTTGGATCTGCGTGGATATTTTTCAGCTTTTAAATATCTACTCATTCTATTAGATATTAGATTGTGACTCTGGCATTCTTATTTGCTCTCTCTGTTAGTGCAGGCAGGGAGTTCTAATGGTGCCTCTCCCACTGCAAGCTTGTCTCTGAGCTCTCCACAGGGCCTGTCTGCGTCTCTCTCTCTCTCTGCCTTTGCTGATGACGGGAATGCAATCTATATGCCAGGCATTTTCCAGTGTGCCTGGTAGGCCTGTATGTCCTGCATGCACTGGTTCCCTCCTGCACTTCTGCTCCTATCCAATCAGTAGAAGGGCGGGTGACTGAGTCTGTCCTTTGTATAGGGGCTCACGTGCCCTGGGGGTGCAATTTAACTTACGGATTCCTGCTGCTCTGGTTCCAGTGGGAGAGGTGGTCTGTGGTGTCCTCGCTGCAGGCTTAAGATAGTTATCCCTGGTGTTCTTGATCGCTGTTGATCCTGCAGAGATATGCCACCTGATTATAATGTGGAATTCCATAGTTGCTTACTCCACTTCTGGTCGCTGGGTGTGCAGAAGGTCATTGGAGGTCTTCAAAATGGCAGCTGGCACAATGGCGGCTGCCAGTTCGTGGCACATGGCACTACCATGTGCCACGAACTGGCTACTTTGTTCTCCCTGGGTTCTGTTCAGCTGCTTTTGTTGCTTTGTTCACTTTTTTTGCTGCTTTGCTTTTCTTTCCTTCTGTCAAGAAGCTGCTTTTGTGGCAATTTTGATTCAAGCTCTGAGGTGCAGTTGATCACTGCTCTGGCTCTGGAGGGAGAGGTGAGCTGGGGTGGCCCCACGGGGGTTAAGCTGGTCCTACAACGAGTTTCAGTCACTGCGGAAGGTGTGGGGATATGCCACCTGGTTAGGATGTGGAATTTTGGAGTCGCTTACTCCACACCTCATCTCTGGGTACACAGGGGACCGCTAGATATATCCGTGTTAATAGATTCCCAGGCCGGCAGCCAGCTAAATGACTACCACAGCTCCGCAGTGTGGCCCCGCTGCCACGTGAACAGGCTCCTTTGCTCTCCCTGGTCGGCTTTCTGAGGTCTTTTTAGCTGTAGTTCAATTTTTTTGGTCTGTTTGCTTTTTTGTTGCTTTTTTTCTTCCATCAAGAAGCTGCTTTTATGGCAGATTTGATTTGAGCTCACAGCTCCTAAGGAGAAATGTTTCACTCAGATGCCATCTTCAACAGACATATTTTTAAATGTTCAACATCATTAATCATCAGGGTAATGGAACCACAATGAGATATCACCTCACCCAAGTAAAAATAGTTTTTAATCTTCTTGAGGGTATTATCAAAAGGAATAATGACAATAAGTACTGATAAGGATGTGGAGAAGAACCCTTTCACACTGTTGGTGGGAATGAAATTTAGCAGAGACATTATAGAAAACAGTGTGGAGTTCGTAAAAAAGTAATATATGTTATATGCATTACTAATATATGTTAAAAAGTAATACACTAAGTATAATATATATATAAATATATATATATTTACACATACACACACACACATACACACCAAAGACTGGGATGACTATGTATACCCAGTGATCTAGCCATCTCACTCCTGATTATCTACCCAAAGGAAATAAAATCAACATGTCAAAGAGACATCTCTATTTCCATGTTCATTGCATCACTAGTCATAATAACCAAGAAATGGAAGCAACCTAAGTGCCCATCAAGTGAAGGATAAAAACTATGACATATATATATATATATATATATATATATATATATATATATATATTTTAATGGCTTAATAGTATTGCATTGTGTGTATGCAATATATGCACATATATATACACACAATGCAATACTATTAAGCCATTAAAAAGTGATTTGCTATAATTACAAGTACCAAATGTTCTCATATGTGAAATCTCCTAGACATGGAGACTTGAAAGGTGATTATCAGAGACTAGAGGCAGTAGGAGGAGGAAGGTTTGAGAAAGGTTAATCAAAGGGTAGTAAGATACAGTTAGGACCATGAAATTCTAGTGTACAATTACATAACAGGATGACTACAGATAACAATATGGTGCATGTATTCAAAAAGCTAGAAGGATTTTGAAAGGAGTCATAAAAATATAAATATTTTAAGAAATGAATATGCTTAAATTGACTTGAACATTATTCAATGTATACATGTATTGAAACATTACAAGTATCATATAATTTTTATTATTTTATGTATCAATTCAAAATACTTTAAAAATAAAACAAATTTCCAGTTACTTTAAGAATGAAATACAACAAATCAAATATAAATTTAATTTAAGTAAAAGTAAATGGATAAATTAGAACTTTAAAATTTTAATTAAAACATTAGAACAGAAGTGAACAATTTTTTGACATAGTTCTGGAGGAGAAAGGTCCCTATTACATTTAAAATCAAAGTCCTATCTTATTTTAAATAACAAAATACAGAAGAAACTAATCAGTATTCTAGGGTGTCCACAATCTAAAATATCTCTACCCTATGAAGACTTAGAGTACCACTGGGTGGTATATATTATTACAAACTTTAAGAAATGGTCAGCTTGAGTTTTCTGCACAAAAATAACAAATGATTTTATTTATTTACTTACTTATTTTCTTAATTATTTAGTGGTACTGGAGATTGAACTCAGGGGCATTCTACCTCCAATATACATTTTTAGCCCTTTTCATGTTTTGTTTTGAAACAGTCTTGCTAGGTTGCTGAGAATTTCACTGAATTTTTGAGACTGCTCTTAATATTGCAATCCTCCTATCTCAGCCCTTCGAGTAGTGGAATTACTGGAGCACACTGCTACACCTGGTTTATTTATTACTTTCACTTACTATTTGTTCTCATTGGTTTGACAGAATTGCCCTTTTATTTTTTCAAAAGGTAAACAAGTACTAATAAATAACTTTTAATTCCAGTACTTGGGAAGCTGAGACAGGAGAATCGCAGGTTTGCTGTCATCCTCAGCTTCTTATTGAGGCCCTCTGCAACTTAGTGAGATGCTGTTTCAAAATAATTAATAAAAAATAGAGCTAGGAGTGTAGCTCAGAGGTAGAATGCCCCTGGGAGGGGAAGAAAGGAAGAAAAGAAGGAAGGAAGGAAGGTTTATTTTTACTCATTTATAAGAATTTGCAGTAAGACAAATGCAGCAGCTAAAAGACCATTAACTCAAAGTAAAAGAATCACATTAAACATAATTTTTATGTGGTATAAGAAAAAATTGCTTATTAAATAATGTTTAGTGTCATAAAATTGGTAACTTGAAATAGTTAACATGTCTAAAATTTTTCAGGAATATCACTTAGTTTCCCTTACTTCTCAAAATCACAAAATAACTCCGAAAAAAAAAAAAAAAATCTCTTCTAGCTCCAGATTGACATTCCATTTACAAGTGTGGTGAATATTTGATATGAGGATGATGTAACTGGTAGAAAACTGCTATTAAATATTTGGGAAGTCAAATGCCTTCCTTACACTCACAGTCCCACAGAGCATGAGGAAGCCACGGAATCTGACCATAGAGGAAAAATCAGTGATTTTAATTATTATCATCAATATTGGTAAAACCAAGTATATTTGGCTCTTGGTATCAGGCACTGAGGATCCAACATAAGATTGATGGATTTCCTGCCAAAAATTCATTACAGGAATCAAATCAGAAAGAAATATCAAACAAATCCAAAAGAGAGAAATGCTATAGAATAACTGGCCTACACTCTTCCTAATGTTAAGGTCAATCACCAGAAAGAAAGACTGAGGGATTCTTTCCTGATTAATTAAGATTAAAGATATATGACTGCTAATTGCAAGGGTAATCCCACATTAGATTTTGGACCAAGAAAAAAAAGGTGTCTTTAAAGGATATTTAGAGAACTACCGTTGAAATGTATAGAGACTGTAGATTAAATGTAAAATATAAGACATAACTTCATAGAAGAACATGTCTTTGTCCTAGAGAAGTTAACTACATTTAAAAATGTACACAAAGCCAAAGGAATAATCACTGACTTACACATTAATGGGTCAAAATATGTTTCTTTATATTTTACAAAATATATTTTATTTTACATAAATCATATAAAATACACACTTCTAAAACTAGGTTTTTCACTTAACACAATATCTTTATGTCTTCCAGATCTTTCTATATCAGAATATATACAAATTTTTTATTTTAATAGATTCACTGTATTTTGTAGGCATTGATGGTCATTTAGGTAGTTCTGATTTTTCAATATTATTAAGAATATGTTATCAACTTTTCTTGTGCCTGTATTTTTGCAAGCCTGCCCCATTATTTTGTTGTTTGTTTATTTTTATAGGAGTAGTTCCCAGAGGTTAAGTTGTTAGATCAAAATATGAGCAATTTAAGTATAAAATATCCCAAATTCATGATGCTTTGACTTAAGACTATTCAACTTTATGCTATTGGAGGGGGGGGGATTCAGTAGACACTTCACTTTAAATTTTGAATTTTGATCTTTTCCTAGACTGATTCTCTCGCAGAATAGCAGGCAGGGGAGTGTCCCTGCAGCTGCAGTCAACCACATATAATATAAAGGTAAACAACCTCTCATCTACAGGATCTGTCTTGTTAAGCTGTGATGTTCTATATGTCAGGTGTATTAAATGCATTTTCAGTTTACCAAAATTTCAGTGTGTCATATTTTATCAGTTTATAACCATAGTCTATGCAGAGGAGCATTTGTACTGGTAGATGCTACCAAATTACCTTCTCACATGGTTTTGAATGATTGTATTCTCTTGCCAAATTCACATTGAAAGTTAAATCTCCAATACAATAGTCTTGTGAAGTGGAGCTTTCAGGAGGTGACTCAGTAATGAGAAAGGAGCCCTCATGAGTGTGAGTAAATACTTTATAATAGGGTTGAAGCAAAAAACGTTCCTCACTTTCACCATTTAATCCCTTCTGACTTCTGAAGACACAGCATCTCACCCCCCCAGCCTGACACAGTAATGATGGGTGTCATTAGAAGCACAGAGCAGTCTTAATTAGACATCAAGGCTGGCATCCCTCCAGGACCATTATACATATACATATATATATATATATATATATATATATATATATATATATATATATTCAGATTTTAGGAGTCTTAGTCCATTTGATAGGATAATGACAAAACATCTGAGTCTGATATCATATATATCAGACTGAATTTATGACCATCTTCACAGTGTGTAAGTTTTCCATAGCTCTCGTCATGTACTCTTCACCATTTAATATTAAACATTAAAATTTTATCCAACTTACATCTGTTACTGTTGTTTTAATTTAGATTTTATAGATCATTAGTAAGTTTGAATATACTTTAGTGCATGTATTTATCATTTAGACATTTTTCTCTGAAATGTCTCTCATTTTATATTTTCCCATTTTTTCTTCTGACTGTTCTCTTATTAAATAATAAAACTTTCTGTGTATTATAGTTATTACTCTTTTGTCACATTATAGTCTTTTTTTTTCAGCCTCAGGCTTATCTTTTACTTATGCAGGTGAAAGACATATGGTCTCCAAATATGGATGTTTTGTCTTTTTTTTTTAACTTTACAATGGTGCAAGAATGATACACATCCAGTACAAAATGTATTTTGAATTATGAGCCTTTACTTTTTACCAAGCTAGCAATGTGCTGCACAGTAGTCTTGCAATGATGGACAGGAGTAGCAAGTCATCGATCCTAATCAGAAATTGATGACACTGCTACCACAGCACCTAAGTCACCTAGCAATTAATTTTAATACAATAATCACACATTCCTCAGGCCCATCATACTTTCAGCTGTGAACATTAATTTTGAGTAACAGCAATCATTTTGTTTTTCAACTTCAGTATGGTATTCAACAAATTACATGAGATATTCAGTACTTGATTATAAAATAGATTTTGTGTTAAATAATTGTGTCCAGCTGTCATCTAATGTAAGAATTCTGAACACAATGTAGCACAGGCTAAGCAATTATGTTCAATAGGTTAGATGTATTACACACATTTTCAACTTGTTTCATTTTTTTGACATACCATGTATTTATTGGGATGCAAATCCATTCTAAGTTGAAGAGTATCAATTTATGAAGTCTGCTTTACTGAGTTTTTACTTTAATATAGTGAAATCTTTCAAGCCTTTCTTCATGTATTCTTGGTTTGACAGCTTGTTAAGGAAGATTTGTATACCCCTAAATACAGAAAAATCTTTATATATTTTTCATTACTTTTTTACACATATGGATCTTAATTTAATAGTACTTTTTCATGTAGTATGCGATGGCTATTGAAATACAATTTTGTCCTCAAATAAATATCCATCTTTATTTTATTTAAAACTTACTTTTATTTTCCCTACTAATTTGAAATATAATGCCTTAATATATTAAATTCTACATATTTCAATAATTTTATAGTCCTGTTTCTCTTTTCTCTAACTCAATACCGTGCACTTTTGAAACAATACTATTTTAACACTACCATTTATGGAAGTATATTTCACACCTTATAGATGTGATGTAATGGTTAAGAACAGATTTTATAACCATTACTGTCTATAGGACTTTCTGCACACTGCCATGTGAGTTGACCTTTCTATATCTAATATTCCTTAACTCTAAAATTTTTCACAAATATAGGATTATTATCATGGAATTCTTAGGATTATAAGAATGTTGCTAGGATTGGCATTAATAAAAGCCATCACATAATAGTTTTTAATATTATTATTAGTTTCATTTTATTTTTCATATCACACTTAATTTTCCTTATTTTTTTTCTTTTGCAGTACTGTATATTGAACCCAGAGGCATTCTACCTTCGAGCTACACTACAGTCCTACTTTTTATTCCTCATTTTATACAGTTTCATTAATTTACAGAGGGCCTCAATAAGTAGCTCAGGCTGGCCACTAACCTGAGATCCTCTTGTCTCAGCTTCTTAAGTACTGGGATTACAACTGTGTGCCACCATGCCCAGCTTCATTTGATATTTGTAATGGTCATTTTTCCAATATTTGCTTCTTTTTTTTTTTTTTTGCGGTACTGGGGATTGAACTCAGGGGCATTCTACCTCCAAGCTACACCCCCAGCCCGATTTTTTATTCTTTATTTTGAAACCGAGTCTCACTAAGTTGCGGAGTGCCTCACTAGGTAGCTGAGGCTGGCCGCGAACCCGGATCCTCCGGTCTCAGCCTCCCGAATGCTGGGATTACAAGCGTGCGCCACCACGCCCGGCCAATATTTGCTTCTTAAAACTTTGCAACTGCTTGAAAATTTTCATAAATATGAACATTTGTTCTCTGTTAGTACAATGACTACTAAGTTAAATATGCTCATTAGATCAGTTTTGTGTCGATTATTATTAATAATAGACCCTTGTCTTCATATAAAAGTTTAAGTAGAGTCTACTATGTCAATTTCTTTTTTTTTTTTTTTTTTTTTTGCAATACTGGGGATTGAACCCAGGGGCATTCTACCCCCAGCCCTATTTTTTATTCTTTATTTTGAAACAGGGTCTCACTAAGTTGCCGAGTGCCTCACTAGGTAGCTGAGGCTGACCTCAGACCGGGATCCTCCGGTTTTCCCCTCCCAAATGCTGGAGTTACAAGCTTGCGCTACCATGCCCAGCTGTCAATTTCTTAAGTTTGAACGGGCTCTGACTAATGCTGCCCATCCTGATCACCAACAAATAGCTCCTAGGAATCTAAGAAAGACTTGAACATCTTTACTCTGGAATATTTTTTGTCTCTTTATATGTACAACATATAAAAAGTATTTCTAGATAGTATTCTAGAATTTGTAATTTCAGAAAAGAAAGTGGTAAATGGCCACCCTCCCCATCTGTTTGAAGGCTACATTTTACTACAGAGGCAGGATAGATGAATGTGCATAATATGAAAGAAGTTTTGTTTAGCCAAATTCAGTGAAATCTGTTTATATGAATGCATATTTTAACACATCGTTAGGTGACAAAACATATCCACATCATTCTGGTAGATATGCTAACCATAATGATCTTTTGTACAAAGTAAACTATTGGAATTTTGTTGTCCAGTTATGTTGTTATTTGTTATGTTCTTCATTTAATATGAAAATCTTTATAAAGTGTAACTAATCCGGTCTTTTATACTTTCATATTTATAACTTATATTGAAATAAAAATGCAAATAAAAATTAGCACAAACACAATATGCTGAATATAAGGTATTATAATAATAGACTGCATTTTTTCTTTTTTATACTTTGTTCAACCAAGTGAGAGAATGAACTTGCATCTACAATACAAGTTATTATAACTACAGGCCAAAACAGGTTGGTTTTGAAGCATGAGCAAATAATGCAGACATGGGATAATAGTGAATGGCTCTCTGGATCCCAATGAGTAAGGCAACTTTCCAGTACATCTGAGAGAAGCGTAGTCCAATGTTATTACAGCAATGTACCCATCTGTGGATTTTAGTAGCTCTGAATGAACAGATTCCAGGGACTATAGCTAGTTATCCAGTTATTGAATGTTATACAATGGTTTGCCTGTGTGATAATAAAAAGACACCACAGATGGAACTATTGATTTAGGAGGAATACCAATAGTGAATATCTCAATGCATTATGTCACCAAAATATACAATATCAAAAGGAAATAAATGTGTTTAACTTTCAACAAAGAGCTATTATGGTGAGGCATTCTAGGTAATTTGAGTCATTTGGAAAGGAAAGAATAAATTTGATTTATTGTGTAGAGTAATGCACCTTTTCAATGCTAAAGAGATAATTATGACTCATACAATACTCATTTTATTATGTAAATATCAAACTTAATAATCTTAAACAATAATTATAAAACTTGAACAAATATAGAGTCTTTAGACGTCCCTGAATTATTTGAACATTTTCTTTGCTATAACCAAAATAATCCTGCAATTTATTTATATCACCATGTGATATGAGGGTTAAATTAGCCCTACGAGTGAAGAAATTTGCTCAAGATCACAGCAAACAATTGGGATCAGAATTCAAATTCAGTCTGACTAATTTCAAAGTCTATAACCAAATCATGAAATCAACCTGTCTCATTAAAAATACAATTATTCCCCACAATTCAGCCCTACTTAATTTGTTTGTTTTAAAGTATTATCCAAATATACATCAAAAGCTATGTTCATGTATATTTTATCACATTGACCCTCACTATGATGTATAATTGTAATGCACTAATAAGATTATTTTTAAAATATATAATTTCTTTGTATATAAAATAGGCCCTTCAAATTTCTTTGTATATAAAATATGATATTATACCATCATAACATTGTACAAATAGGCTGAGTTTTGCATACTACCAATATTAAAGTCTACTTTCTAAAATGTGTTAAACTTTTCATATATATATATATATGCATATATATCATATATATATATATATGTGTAGTTGTTATAAATCCCATATTTACAGGGTTTTTTTTTTTTTTTTTTTTTTTTTTGCGGTTCTGGGGATTGAACTCAGGGGGATTCTACCTCCAAGCTATACCCCAGCCCTATTTTTTTTATTCTTTATTTTGAAACCGAGTCTCACTAAGTTGCGGAGTGCCTCACTAGGTAGCTGAGGCTGGCCGCGAACCGGGATCCTCCGGTCTCAGCCTCCCGAATGCTGGTATTACAAGCGTGCGCCACCATGCCCGGCTTCCATATTTACAGTTTTTTAAAGAATAATAAATAACCCACCATCAAGATTAAAGATATAATATTAGTGATCACTTAGAAGTTGTGTACTTCTACCAAAGCACCCCATTATCATTATTTATATCATTTGGGGGTTTATCATTCTTTTTCCATATAGATGTTGCTATCTGAATTTCTAACTCTAGTTTTGAAATCCTAAGTATAGTAAGCAGAAACCTAGAAGAATAAAACAATGGTCATTTGCACTATTAGAATAAAATTTTCAGCTGTTGGGCATAGTGGCACATGGTTGTAATCCTAGTACTTGGGAGACTGAGACAGGAGGATCACAGGTTCAAGGATGGCCTCAGCAAGTAGTGAGACTCTCATCAACCTAGTGGGACCCTGTTTCCAAAATAAGAAATAAAATAGGGTTTGGGATGTAGCTCGAAGGTAGAATGCCTCTGGGTTCAATCTCCAGTACCAGAAAAATAAAATAAAATTTTCAGGAAAAACTCTACTGACAGGATCACATGTTCTCTGGAAGTATACAAAATCTTATTCAAGGGATGTCAGTGGATGAGACCATTAAAGTCCCATTAAAAATAATAGAGGTTATATCATTCACAACAGCTCCCTGGGTTGATGAGAAAATAGATATTGGAACATGACCAGCAGAAATATAGTTGGAAGAAGTGGGAAATTTTGCATTTCCTGACTCTAAGCTCAACATTGCCCAACTTAATATCCCACAAATTGCTCAGATCAGAAAAAAATGGAGGACTGAAGATCTTCACTACCATCACTTCTATTTGGCATTCTTCTTGTTTTCTTTAAAGTATTACCCAATATGAGTAGTTATTTTATTTTTTGTTTCCCACCACTATGGTCAAACATCAATTCAAGGATGCAAACTTTTTATTTCATGTTTTATTTGAAATGAATGAAGTATTCTTTAATATATAAAATGTTGGAAAACTTAGCAATATTTCATTCTTAAACTTCCTAGCATATGAGCTAAGTCTTGAAGGCTTTGTAGACATAAGCCAGCATTAGAGTGCATTTGGGGGAGAATATTTATTTCAAGCAGAGAGGTTTGTGAGAAACTACAAATTATTTAATATAGCTAGAGGAAATCATTTGGTATTATGGATAGAAATTGGATAGTAATTGGAAAGAAATAGCATTGAAGAGGAAAGTTGAGCAAACTCTTGAATTAATGCCATGTTACAAAATCTTGAGCACAACTGCAATATTTTAAGCAAGGGGAAATATAAGAAGCATTTTCTTAGAAGGATAAATAAGATAAGAGTAAGCAGAATAGATTTGAATAGTGCAAAGCTATAGTTATAACTCTCATAGTTATCCTCTTGAAAAACGAAATTTGAATCTTATATTGAATTAAACAAAATTTTAACTTTATATTGAGTTTATATCTAGAGGGAAAGGAAAGTGCTTTCTAAAGGTTGAATCAATAGTATTTGGTAACCTGTCCAATGTTGTAAGTGAAGGAATAGTAACATTTTAAAATGTCTTTTTTCAAATTTCTATCTTGAACTTTTAGATGCAAAATGGTGCCAAATACCAAAATGAGGAATTAAGACAAAAATTTTGGGATAAGATAGGATAAGAAAATAAGAAGTAACACCATTTTTAGGTTGAATTTTCTCAAAATAAATGTCACTAATTATAAAATTGTTTCTACTTTGTGTTACTTCTAAAAATCTCTTTTATTTTCTGGACCCCTTACGAAACAGTTCCTAAATATTTGTTAGATATGTATTTCTCTTTCTGATTTGCTCCTCACACTCTAATGCATAATTACCCAGACATTCAGAGACTGAAAGAGAGGGATGTTTCAGGAAGAAAAGAATCCAGGCTTAAGGTTTTATTTTATTTTTTATGTATGTTTGTTTGTTTGTTTGGTTTGCTTTGTTTTGTGCTGGGGATTGAATCAAGGAGTATTCTTCCTTCAAACTCCATCTCTAGCCCTTTTTATGCTTTATTTATTTCAAAACAGGACCTTGTTAAATTGCTGAGGTTTGCCTCATATCCACAATCCTCCTGTGTTAGTCTCCCAAGTACTAGACTTACAAGAGTGTACTACCATGCCTGGCTGCCTATTACTATTAATGATGACTCTTTGCTTAAATATAAGCTCATGGATTTATACAGACAAGTAATACTACTAAACGATTTTTTAAAAAGAAAAATACAGTTTTGATATTGTTATAAGAAGAGTAATAGCTTTATTATCAGTATAATACTTAACATTAGGTGAATCCAAAGATGATTAATTCTTATAACAGATGTCTTAAGTATGTCATAATACAATAATATGAAAAGAAAATGTACATAACACTAAAATATTTTAAAATGATTGAATTTAAGGCTATTTACATACTACAGAAAAGAACTTGAAATATGAATGAATTATTTAATATAGTCAAAAGTCATTTTTCCATTCATAAGTAATTCAAATCAATAAAGCATTTTAATATTTTTTGAAATTGCACAATTTTAAATACAAAATTAAAGCAGATATTCATTGTTTTCATTAATATAAAAGATGAACAAATTTGTTTATTTGAGAAATGTGAAATAATTTGTTTACATGAAGTACTGACAATGCTCCAGTTAAAATTTTAATAGTTTACATAGTACATTAATAAAAATATAAAGCATTAATTTTTTATTAGTGCATTGTGGAAGTACAATCTTAATGAGGTACAAGCTGGTAGAGGTATGCATACATGTACACAGCACTCATTTAACCCTTCCCCAATTCCCACCCCATTTCCTCCTACCTCCTTCCTTCTCATGTTCAGCTTAGTGATTGGCTTTGATATGTTTATGAATGTACATCATGTACATTAGGGTGTTTCTCTCTACCCTTCTCCTATCACCTTCATTTAGGCATCCTTCTTTGCTCATCTAAGGTTTCTCCTTCTTTTAGAGTCACTCTTATGACCCATTTTCTTGCTAGCTTCTACATATTAGGGAGAGCATATGATTTTTTTACTTTTTGTGACTGACTAATCTCACTTAGCATAATGTTTTCCAGTTCCATCCATTTCCCTGGAAATGATATAATTTTATTTTTCTTTGTGGATGAGTAATAAGAAAACTCTGTAATAGAAATAAAATGTAGTATATTAAAGTAAAATTAACAAAACTGAGAAATTTCTCAAAGAAATGCAAGATGCATAAAAATGACATCATCACAGTAAAGTAGGTGAACTGGTCATAGTCTAGGAGCACAAACTCACCAAAAAACTGAGACTTATTCATAAGAATATGCAAAGCTTTCTCCCCCAACACCTTAGAGTTACAAGATATACCAGAAATATTAAAATTATCAGATCATTAACTTAAAATCTCTTATTATATGCTAAGGGATCCAATGAAAAATAAACAACATGCAAGAACAGATGGATAATGTAAGCAGAGAGATACAAATTATAAGGAAGAATCACAAAGAAATACCAGGGATTAAAAATATTATAGCAGAAAATGGATGCCATGATATACACCCAAAATTCCAGTGATTGGAAGGCTGAAATGGAAAGATCATAGGTTTGAGGTCAGCATATAACATTATACATTGAAATTATGTTTAAGACATAGTAAATAAATATGAAAAATTTAAATAACAAAATATTGATAGAAATATCCACAACAAAGTACTAGCAAATTAATTTCAGCGGCATTTTAAGAATTGTACAACATGACCATTACCAAGTGAGATTTATCCCTGGAATACAGATTGTTGAACATATGCCACTCTGTAAACATACTCCACCACATTAGCAGAATGAAACATAAAATTTATATTACCTTCTTGATATATATATGAAAAATATTTGTAAATTTAATATATATTCTAGATAAAAATTCTCAAAAATTTAGGGATAGGAAGAACAAACCTCAGCATAATAAATTCCATATGTAACAGACCCATAGTTAAGACACTTAATAGTTAAAAAGTTGAAAGATTTCCTACTAACATGAGGAAAAAATAGGAATGCCCACTCCAATGACTTATTTTGCTTAATACTGAGAGTCCTAGCCAGAACAATTACGTAAGAGAAAGACATAAAGAATTCACATATGAAATTCTGAAGTAAAACATCACTCTATGTGGACAATATTACCCTATATGTAGAAAACTCTATAAGCTATACCTAAAAAATAGAAATAATAAACAAATTCATTAATGTTGCAGGGTGCAAATATCCATAGAATTTGTAAACACTACTGAACTATTGAAGAAGAAATCAAGAAAACAATCCCATTTACAGTAGCATTCAAATATCAAATATTTAAGAATAATTAACCAGGGGTGAAAGATCTCTACTCTAGAAACAATGAGACACTAATGAAAAAATTAAAAAGACACAAATTGAAAGGTATCCTATGTTTATGAATGAGAGGAATTAATATAATTAAAATATCCATAATATAAAGTGATATATGATTCAATGCACTATCAAAATACCTTTGACAATTTCACAGATTATTTTTAAATTACAAAGTTTGTATAAAACCACAAACGACCCAAAATACCAAAACAATCATGAGCAAAAAGACACGGCTAGAAGCATCACATTGCTAGGTTTTAAAATAAAATACCAAGCTGTAGTAAACAAACTAGTATGGTACTTACACTGAAACACACATATGGACCAATGAAATTCAATACACTGCCCAGAAATTATTACACACATTTACAACCAATTGACTTTCAACAAGGTCGCCAAAAACTTACACAATGGAGTAAAGACCATCTCTTTAATAAATGGCTTGGCAAAACTGGATATCCATATATAAAAGAATGAAATCAGACTCTTATCTCACATCATATACAATAATAAACACAAAATGCATTGAAGGCTTAATTGTAAGACATAAAACCATGAGAAGAAAACATAGGAACGAGGGTTCTTGACTTGAATCTCCAGTAAGGATTCATTGGATAAGACCCTGAAAGCATAGGCAACAAAAGAAAACTAAACAAATTATTTTACATCTAATTAAAAACCTGAATAGCAAAGAAAATAATACAGTTAAGAGATAAACTAAGGAATGAAAGAAAATATTTGCAAACTAGCCATTTGGCAAGGGGTTAATTTATTATGTGAGACTATAATGACCCAATAAAAGTATAAAAATTAAAAAAATACCAAAAATGTTTAAGAAGTTCATGTAACTCAAAAGCAAGAAAATAAATAATCCAGATTTCAAATGGGCAAAGAAACTGAATACTCATTTTTTTCAAAGATATTTGAAAGACCAACAAGAATTTTAAAAATGCTCAATATCCTAATAAAAGTGAAATTTGAGATAAAGCCACAATGAGAGATCACCTCATGCCTGTTAGAATGCCAACTATTAAAGAGACAAAAGCTAAGAGTTGGCAAAGATGTGGAGAAAAGGGAGTCTGTGTAAGTTGATGAGAATGTAAATTAGTGCAGTCAGTATGGAAAACAAATTGGAGGTTTCCCAAAATATTCAAAATAAACTATCAAATTACCTAGCAATCCTATGCCTGGGTATATATTCAAAAAAAATTACATCACTCAGTCAAAAAGACACCTGCACTTTTATACATTGCTTCATTATTCAGAATGCCCAAGATGTGGAATCAATGTAACCATCCATCAAAGGTTAGTATATTTTAAAATACTATATAGCTAGCTATCTATGTGACTATATTTGTATAGAACCACAAAAGACTCCAAATACCCAAACAATCTTGAGCAAAAATATACACCCATCACACATACAATGAAACATTTTTCAGCCTTTAAAAGAAGGAATTCCTTTCATTTGTGACAACACAGATGAATCTTAAGGATATTATGCTAAGTGAAATAAATCATGCACAAAGAGACAAGTACTGCATGATCTCACTTCTGTGTGGAATCTGAAAAGGTAGACTCACTGAATTAGGGATTAGAATGATGGGTTTCCAGGGGCTGGGGAAATGAGACTAATGGGGCTTTTGGGTTAAAAGATCAATTATACTTCAAGAAAGCTGGAAAAACTTAGAAGAATTAATTCAAGATAATATGCATATTGTGAACACTGATAATCTTGAATAAGTTTCATTATAAAGGAAAATCAACAGATGGGAATTTAAAGTGGAAGAATTTAATAAAAACACAAATTTAGAGCCAGGCATAGTGTTGCATTCCTAGAATCCCAGAACTGAGACATGAGGATCTTAGGTTTAAGCCCAGCACATGGTTTCAAGATAATAAATAAAATAAGGCTGGAAGCCGGGCATGGTGGCGCACGCTTGTAATCCCAGCATTCGGGAGGCTGAGACCGGAGGATCCGGGTTCGCGGCCAGCCTCAGCTACCTAGTGAGGCACTCCGCAACTTAGTGAGACTCGGTTTCAAAATAAAGAATAAAATATAGGGCTGGGGGTATAGCTCGGAGGTAGAATGCCCCTGAGTTCAATCCCCAGTACCGCAAAAAAAA